>PVIW01013273.1:0-28103 GCA_004026585.1 Noctilio leporinus
GGGGGGAGTCAGAGGCAAGAAAGGGGAGCAGCTTAGACAAGAACCAAGTATAAAGGAATCATGGACATGGACAACAGGTGGGATTGACTTTGGGGGGAATGGGGTTGTGGGGAGGGGGACAGAGGGTTGCAAAAAGGGGATGGATATAATACAACAACAATAAAATTCAAAAATAAACAAATAAATAAATAAAAAGAGGAGAAGCAGAGTCTCCAAGGAGTAAGGCAGAGGGGCAGTGTGAACCACTGGGTGTGCTCACCTTGGTGGAAAGACACAGAAGAGCACCCAGATCCCCATCATCACAGGAGCCTGTGGTGCTCTCAATGTGTGTTTCCTTCGGTTACGCTTCAGTGAAAGATTATATCTGAACAGAGGAGACTTGAAACACACATCTGTGTAGTGTTCCATGGTGTAAATGTTCCACCACTTCTTGATCCACTCATTTACATCATGATGCACACTTAGTCTGGGACACAGGAGGAGGAGAAGTGGGCAAAGAAGGGGAAGGGTCCAGTCAAGGACCTAGTATAAATGACCCATGGACATGGATAACGTGGTGGGGGTTGACTGGGTGGGTGAGGGTGGGTGGGGGGAAAATTGGGACAACTAACAGGACATCAATAAAAAGAAAGGTAGAAAGAAACAGACATTTGTTGTTTTGGCAGCAGCACCCACTTCCTGGCTTCCTGGCTTTGGACAATCCCCTACTTTTGTTTTGGAAAAACACCTGCATTGCATCCTCTGGGCCCCAGGGGAGCTGACTCCATCTCTGCCCCAGGGAGCAAGGTATCAAGTCTCATACCACCTCTGACAGCTGAGGGCTGGCTGCTGGGTGTGCACAGGACCCCAAGGAAACAGTGAGTGCCAATGACAATTCAGCAGAGACACCTGGGTGCACTTTTCCTACTGCATTTTGTGCAAGAAAATTAGACTGACACCCACTGACAACCACAAAGGGACAGGTTTTAAGAAAGTAACCAACTGGATCGGAGGCAGCAGACTCCAAAAATAAGAGATGTGGTGACGTTCTTCAGGCCCTAATTAGGCCACCCCCACCCAGGACTTCTCAGATACATAAGCCATTCAATTCCTTATTGGTTCAGGCTTGGTTCAAATCTTACCTCTAATTTTTGTGTTTTAACCAGAAGAATTCTGCCAGTAGAGTTTCACAGATAAAGCCAAGCTTCTAACCAACAAGAAAATTTTTCTTTAAATGTGCGCTAATATATTATGATTTCAGGCAATTTCCTCCTCTTGGTGGACTGAGAAGAAACACAACCCCAAGAATATCTGGGAGCAACAAGGTCAACATTGAAGGTAGTTAAAGAAGGGACTCACAATACAGTAATTCGTAAGTTAATAAGAACCACTAAACAAACTCATTTTTATCCTAAATAAGGAAATTGATGGTTCTGGGTGGGGTCACAGGTCATGGCATTTGCTGGGTGAAATCATCATGCAGCTTTCGGATTTGAAATGGGCCATGCACCTGTTTATTTTCTGGAATGTGTGCTATAATATTTCCTGATATTACATATACTTATGGCATGTTCATTGTTTGCCCATAACCAGAGAGTCATAGGAGCACTAAGAAGGAGAAGAAATGCCATCTGGCAATATTCTCTGTATTGAGCACAAATGAAAAAACAAATGGCTAAAAGTGGGCACAGGAAAAAGACACTGCACTATATTTGAGTTTGTTTTTTTTAATGCTGTAAACATCCGTCATAATGCCCGTTTACTGTTTACTGAAAGTGAGCCTTTTATAAAGCCTCCTGTGGTACAGGAGTACAAATGCAGGGTTACCCCAGGCTGGAAGGAGCCAGGAGCCAGTCACAGGTACATCTCAGGAAATGCCCTACCTTGGACTCAGCCTATGTCACATAACCACCACCTAGTGGCAGTGTACTTAAATAACAGGGATAGCTGAGAGTCCCACAAACATTTTAAAGTGACCTTAGCCACCTTAAGGTCATTTAGTGACACCTGATCACAAGATCTTCCTACCAGAATGGGAGAATTAAGAACCAGGAAATTAAGACACCTAGTTCTTAATTTGGGTGAAGTTGAAGTAACGATGTAATGTAGGCAAATATTAATAGCAACCAATGAATGAGGTTCTTACTACTAGGAGTGAACAAGATCAGTCCAGGTAGCACAAGAAAAGGACATACTGAGAAAGACAGGGCTGAACTGAGGCTTGGATTGAAGAGAGGATTCAAGCAATGCAATTGTACAGGGAGAAAGCATTGCAGGTGGAGGGGGGCAACAGGTGCAAAGGCCCTGAGGCAGGGCCATGTTTGGCTTCTCAGGTACAAAGAAGCCAGTGTGGCTCAAACAGAGGAGCAAAGAAGAAGGCAAGCACATCTATATGCTTAAAAAAATAAGAAAAAACAAAAAACAAACAACAAACAACAACAAAAAAACCCCGCATGACTAAAGTTTAGTAGAAGATGCAAATTCTTGATGTCAAAATACACCATTAGTGAAAATTAGTGAACCAGGTAAATATTTGTGTTCTAAAATATTCTATGATCTCCTTAGCTAGTTCTGTGTTCCAATACATACATATATATATATATATATATATATATATATATATATATATATATCCTTCTCAATGTAGTTCACCCTCCAACTGACTTGCTTCTTGAAAGAGGAGAATGAAAGATACAGTATCACCACACCCTTGTATTACTACTTTAGCAGACAACTGCCTGTTCCCCAACTCCTTCTGCCCTCCGCCTTGGGCAGAGACACTCAGAATGTTCCCCAGACTCCTCTGCAGCAAGATGTGCCATGCCACAAAATCTCCCTGATGAAATGAAAGCAGAAGGTGAGTGCTACTTCTGCCTTGTTTGTACAAGAGGACATTTCTTCCTTAACTTCTGCCCTGCTGCTGGGACAAGCAGAGAAAACCCCTGTAAGGCAGGGAAAGGTTCTCAGCCTGAGGAGACATTCTCCCTAGGGGACATTTAGCAATGTCTGGAGACATTTCTGGCTGTTAGTCTTGGGGATGAAGGCCAAATAACTGGCATCTAGGGGTCAAGAGACCAGGGCCCTCTACGATGCCCAGGACAGCCCCTCACAACAAAGACTATCCTGGCCCAGAATGTCAATAGTGCTGATGCTGAATAAACTTGCTTGAAGGCTGGGATTCTCAACCATTGTGCATAATAACCACGTAAGTATCTTCTTAAAATGTAAATTCTGCCTCAGAAATTTTGGGATGAGGTTTGATTCTCTGTATTTCTAACAAGCTCCCTGGAAGATGGTGCAGCAACAAGATGGAAAGACTAGAACTTGAGTCTCTGAAGGATCTCCTGGAACTCTCCTCTTCCCTTTCTCTCCCCGCCCGCCCCCACCCCAATCTAGACTGGCTGAGTATTCATGCGTGACTGCTATTCAAACTTACACACCTGTGTACCTAAACACACTGATTTCAGCCTGTGCTCCCTCTGAGTGTTTGGTCACCACACAGCACTATGAACATTGAATATGGACCTCATTATGTAGGAGAGAAACCATCTATCTTAGTGAAGTCACTGTACAGTGGGTCTCTTGGTGGCAGAGGATGGTTTTTACTTTAACTAGCATGGTGCTGTCTGCAAATAGTGGACATTTACAATTATGCTGTTTGGCAAGAGACCTTAAAAGTCCCAGAGGTACAGTTTTTCAGAAACAGAGAAAAGGCAAAGGGAAGAAAAAACAAAACAAAACAACAAAAATAAAAACAAAAGGATGACTGCTAGAAACTTCTGAGGAGGATGTACTGCTTTCACAGATGACCCGCAGCTGACTGGCTTAACAGCTTTGGAGGTCAGAAGTCTAGAAGGGTCTCCACAGGCTAAAGTCAAAGTGTCTGTCAGCAAGGCTGTCTTCCTTGTAGATGCTCTGAAGAAGAATCAATTTTCTTTCCTCTTCTAGCTTCTAGAAGCTGTCTGAATTCCTTGGCTTGTGGCCTTTCTCTATCTTCAAAGCCAGTGACAGCAGATTGAGCCCCTCTTGTGCTGCCATTCCTCTGGTTCAATCTCTTCTGCCTCCCTCTTTCACCTAAAAGGCCTGGTGATTACATTGGACCCATCCAGATAATGCAGGACAATCTCCCACCTTAAGGTTAGCTGTTAGCAATCACAATTCCATCTGTAGCTGTAACCTTAATTCCCCTTTGGCACATAATTGAGTATATTCATAGATTCTGGACATTAGGATGGGTTATCTGCGGGGAGGAGGTATTACCCTGCCTCCCACAATTTAGAAAGTAGGCTAGTCAGGTAGACAAAGGTAGGACATAAATAGGCCTACCTGGAAAATACTGACAAGGTGAAAGGGGGAGAGAGAGAGAGAGAGAGAGAGAGAGAGAGAGAGAGAGAGAGAGAGAGAAATGGCAGCTTAATAGAGAACAAAATGAGAAAATTCTGGTCACCTCCAAAGTTCAATTGCAGGGTGATCTTAAAAAGCAAACATGGCCTACAGCTTTTTATGTTTTTCAGTACAAAAGTAGGCAGAAGAGCAATGGTCATGAGTGAAGTAAAGAAGTTACACACACATGGCCCTGGCTGGTAGCACAATAGTTAAGGCGCCGGCCTGTGAACCCAAAGGTCGCAGGTTCGATTCCCCAGCCCGGGCACATAACCAGGTTGCAAACCAGGTCTCCAGTCAGGTCTGTGGCTGGAGGCAGGTGAAAGGCAACCATACATTGATGTCTCTCTCCCTCTCTGCCTCTCTCCCTTCCCCTCTTTCTAAGAATAATGAAATAAAATCTTAAAAAAAAAAAAAAAAGAAGAAGAAGAAGAAGTTACACACACAGAAGTGCTCCTGGAATCCTGGGTATGCTTATGCAGTCTTCCCTCACAAGGTTTGATATCCATGGCCTGTAATGTTTCTGTAAATTAAACTTCTTAATCTAACTTTATGATAAGAGTGCTTGTCCTGTATTTCAGGTACTCCCTGGAGTGCAACATTCCAGAAAACCAATTACCAGGGGAATTCATGGAAACGTGCATGGATTAGTAACAAGTGACATATGCAGGCAAAGCAGATCCCAGCACGTCACCATGACCCTATCCTTGCAAAATCACAGTGGAGTTATCAGAAGCTGTTTTTCCCATTGTAGAGATAAGAAAACAAGGGCTCAAAGGCTACATATGCACCTATGCACACAAAGCAAGGCAGACACAGAACTCAAGACTCAGGTCCTTAATTTCAGAGTCCAGGCTCAGCTTTATTTTTCAAAATACCACAAAGCTCCAAACAGCCAAAGTACCCTATGATAGAGGGGCTTGGGCGGCTTCACTCATGTTTCCTCAGCTCCCCAAACCTCTAACCCTCCAAAAGAAAGCTTAATCTGGAAGCACAGGGAATGGTGTACCTACATTTACAGGAGGTAACAAATCAAGCACAGGGACTCAGTGAAATGATTTGATTATTAAATGACAATTATGCAATGCTAATAATGCATTTAGAGAAACATAATCCCAACTACTCTTAGAGCATAATAGTCTACAAGAATAACCCAAGCTTTTCTAAAACTTTGGCAGCGACAGCAACAAAGGCCAGAAACCAAAAGCCACATGTTACAGTGAAGACACCTGGCTTGTGACAGCCCACTATGTGACCCTGGGACTGGTGTCACTTGCCCTTCTGGGATCTCATTCTCTTTATTTGTTAAAATAGGATAAGAAAGTATTGACTTTATCAGGCTTCTGTGCAGAATAAATGAGACAATGCTGTGTGCTGCAGGGACCTTTTGGGGAGACTGTCTAACCCACACAGCCTGTTTGAGTGGGTTTCTCTTTCTTACACTCAAAATAACCTTACAAAAATAGTATGAGAAAGAACTTAGAACAATCATCAGCCAGAGTTATCAAAAGATGTGTTATTTCTCTTTTCAGAAGTTTTTAGAAGACAACTTAGTACAGAGAAGGCCCACCTTTCATTCCTTGTTTCATAATTAGTGATTAATAAGCCACCATTATGGAGTGCCTACTGTGTGCCAAATACTGTTCTGGGCACTGGCAACAAAAGAGATGGACAAAACCCTGGTCTTGCGTAGTTTACCTTCTAGTGAGGAAAAGAGATGTAATCAGGATGATGTTAGGTAGCACTACTCACTCTGAAGAAAACAAAGCAGCAGAACAAGCTCAGAGGTGGAAAAAGTTCTTTCAATTGGGAATCTGGGACAGATATTTCTGATGAGCTGAAATATGAGTAAATAAGGAGATCTCTTCAGCTTAGAAATCATGGGGCAGAGTATTCCAGGAAGAGACAACAGAGAACAAAAAGACCCTAATGTGGGAATGAACTTGGTCCCAGAACAGAAAGGAAGCCACTTCTGTGTTGGGACAAGACTCTCACAATGAACCTGTGCTGTGGGCATGCCAATCAGTCTGCACACAGGGACCCACAGCTACTGCAGGGGAAAACAGCTAATTGCTGACACTCCCAGGAGCCCAGAAGACACCACCACCAGTGTGAAGGAGCTCTGTGACAAACAAAAGGATGCACTGTATGTTTGACTCCCAACTCCACATTTTGACCTCCCTGTGTCTCAGTTCCCTCACCTGTAACACGGTAGGCCAAATGGTCCTGTCTCACCGGGTTCTTGTGAAGACTGAATGAAGCTACTTTTTGCAAGATAGCCTAGTACATGCAAGTGCAATATGTGTTTATCATATCGCCAGTCACCTGCTGTTGTTACCCTGGGTCCTATCACTGCTACTGTTACTCCAGCTACTGTTACCACCTTTACTGCTGCTACCTCTGTTACTAGTTACCACTGCTACCTTTTCCACCACTCCTGTTACCACAGCTGCTATTACCACCACTAGTGTTACTACCGCAGTTACTGTTACCATTGCTACTGTTGTCACCACTACTACTGTTGCCAGGACAATACTGTTGTCATAGCTGATACTATTATTTTTTTAGATCCAAATCTTCATCTTCCTGGTACATTAAAAATAACCATTACTTGTCCCTGATTTGTTGTTTGCTTTGTAACTATAGGAATGCACCTAAATTTACTAACTTATACCAACTCAATTGTTATCCACACTTGGGCCAGTCCTAACACCCCTGAATATAGGATATAAATCAATCAACAACCCCACCAAGGATTTATAACACTGTTTTTGGATCTGAATTGTAATAGTTGTCTTGCTAGCCTCTCCTCACTCAAACAAAATGTGGAAAGCAAGGGAATCCTATAAATTAGTCCAGTATTTTGACCATGTTCACATAAGCAATATTTTCAGACCATTCTTAAGCATACCTGATGGATCTCAATCTAGCAGCTTTAAAGAACTCCAGTAAAAGGAGGGAAGGGGTGACAGAGAGATGGAAAGAAAGAAATGTTATCCCAGAGAAAGAGATCTCTCCCCATTTACTCCTCTATTTTAATGCCACTCAGTAAAATATTAAAATGTTGTTCTTATAAGTCCCTTGCAATTTTTGCTAAATTTATTTCTAGCTATTTTGTCTCTTTCATTGAGTATATAAATAGAATATTTTCTATCACATTTTCAAAACTGCTATAGGAAAACTATAGATTTTGCATATTAATTTCCTCACCAGTCACCTTAATACATCCTCTTATTGTACCTAATAGAAGTCATTGCTTATTTAGGTTTTCTAAAAAGAGATTAACTTACTGACAAATGGTGATAACTCTACCTCCCACTTTCTTATTCTCTTCCAAATCTAACTGTATTATTTATTAAGTTCTGAGAAATGGTAAATAACAGTGATAACTGTGGGCATTTGGTCTTGTCCTGGAGTGTGCTGTGTTTCTAGAATTACACCACTAAACATAATGCTGGGTTTGGGAATACCCTATTTTATCAGCAGGTTGTACTAAAAATCAGGAATAGATGTTTAATTTGATCAGATATATTTTTACCATCTATTAAACAAATCCTAACATTTTTCTTATCACCCATATTAAGCATAAGTCAAATTATTAGATTTCTCTAAGATTAAACCATCCTTCCATTCCTGGAGTAAATCCCACTTTGTAAGGGAGTTCCTGAACTTGTCATCAGTTACTTGTCCATTTCTTTGCTCCATGAGTCACTGGCATGACTGATTCATGGCTGACCCAACACACACTTTACAATCAATACTTGTTCAATGAATGAATAAATAAATGACTAAAATAGAGGTACTGAACCTCCCAAATTAATCCTTTGATCCTCTTCCTGGGTTAACATACTCAGAGAGATCTTGTGCCTGTCCCAGAAGGGCTCTGTATATGTTTAATGAAAATGTCACTTAATTGACCCCCACCTCATTCTTTATGAGGAAACTACTCCTTACTGCATCAATGGGACTAACCCTGCCTCCCTACTCCCACCACCAGTCCAAACTAAGCGGGTAGCTACATTGCCAGACCTGACTGGAGTGCTACACAATGATTGTTTTGGGGGCACATAACCCAACTGGCACCAAAGGCACCTACAGGAACTTCTTACAGAAGCTCTTAAGGAAAAGCACTTCCAAAGCAATAAACATAAAATATATTTGCATCGGATTGATGCTTATCAGCTTGCCTAAAATGTGGTGAGACAACCTATTTGAGAATGAAACAAGGTAGACACAAGCATGGCAAAGAAGGGAAAGAGACAGAAACCTAGTGGTGTCATTTGAGCTCTTGGATTCAGCTTTATTCTGAAGCCAATTACCACTTAGACTTCCTAAATACGTAAGACAATGAATTACCCTTTCGGTTTATAATAGTTTAAGTTCCTAATTCATGTGTTGCTTTGTTTCCCTGTAAATACATTTTTATATCCCCAATTGAAAAAATTTTTTCTAATGAAGGCAATCCTAACTAGAGAGTGTTAAAAAAAAAATAATAATCAACCACCTACATTTAATTAATGGCAAGATGGGCTGAAAGGTTCCCTCAGTGAATTATAATTTCAGATCAAAATTCCCAAGTCAGTTACAGAAGTGCTTGTTAAACCACAGAAACCAATGGAATCAAGAGATTACTGTAGCAGGGTGGTGGTTCAGTCAGTTCCAGAGAAACCATCACCATCTATTAGTAAAACCAAAACCTCTCAAACTTTCTGACGTACAGCCCTGGCAAGCATCCATTCACCCACAGTCTCGAGGCCTCTCTCCTCACTTGATTGAAAAGGAAAAGGAAAAATATAAATAAATAAATAGTGTTGTGATGGCAGGAGAACGCCAATCAAAGCAGCCAAACCTCAAGATAGGAAGTGTCACAGCGGCTTCCTGAATAGTCCTGCATAAAAAGGAGAAGCAAGCACACCCTGTTGTAGGCAAACAGTATTGGTTCCTTCTGTAGGCTCAAGGAAGCATCAGCAGCAAGCCCCCAGCCCCTGCACACTTCCACAGCTCATCCCTGTGGTGGAGAATCCTGGCTGCTGTCGCCTCATGAAATCAGACGCTTCTCCTCCTTCTGCTCAAGTTACAAGAGATCAATTTCTAGAATCCAGTTTTGATTATTCTCTGGAGAGCCACTTAAGAGCTGCTTCAGGGTTTGAAATCCCTCATTCAGACATAATCTTGAAATAAAAGACTATATTCAAATGAAAAATGCATTACAGCTTTCTCTTTGGGGCCTTCAGGACTGACGAAGTAAAAGGAAGTAATTGAAGGAAAATGTAGAAGAAAAGCAAAGAAAAAAAGGAAAATTGGGTGAGAAAGAGAAGAAAGACTGGGAGAGAGGAATTTGCTGTCACAAACTCTGTGTGGGGCACTTTAAATGCCATTTTATTTCATCCTAAAATATAATCCCTTGAAAGAAATATGGAGCCCATTAGGCAGATGAAGAAATTGAGGTTTGGTGACATTAAGTAACTTACCCATTGTTACACAATGAGGATAAGTGGATTCTGGATCAAAGATACAGAAATAGGCTCCAAACAGTGGTGTTTCTACCTTCCATTTTCTTCCTCTGAATAACAAATGGTTCTAGAACTAAAGTATTTTAGTGAATGGATAGTCGAGACAATGTAGCCTCATCATATAAAAAACAAAGATAAAAGAGAGAGATTAATTAAGTAACTTGATATCCAGTAGAACTAGTGCATGGCAAAAAGAAGCCTAGAACCCCATTTTTCAAACTCTGAACAGAATCTATTTTATAAGCACAATTTACCCATATGGATCAATTAGGGGCACTCCTGATCAATGTGCAAATAACTGAGAATTTTCTTACCTTCTAGAAAATGTTCATTGGGAACAAATAGGAAGTATATTTGTGAATTGTCTTTTCATTGCCTTAGTTGTCCTGTTTATAACCAGCCTCTTTTGTTGTTGCAAAATAACTGAGAGCTATTTCCCCCGATGCTGTTGCAAGATCTGGAAAAGGGGAGAAAATCTAAACTAAAGTAGTGCGTGTAAGCAACAATTTGGCAACTGCAAAGACACTGGGTATGCCCATTACTTTCTGAAATGGGATTAAACCAGAAGCCAACTGGTACCAGCTGGTTGTGTCCAGCTCAGAGATGTGTTCTATTTGTCTCACACCATTGGCTTACACAGCACTTTTAAGAACTTTCTGTTGTCAACATTAAAAACCAGGAGATTTCACATTAAAACCTAATTTCTATTTTTTCTTACCAAGCAGATCAGGTAACCCTGGTACCACATCTGAGCAAGGAAAACAGAATCTGGAGGCAAGCAGTAGCCACACCTTTAGACAGAATATATACACTGCAGTTTCTCCCAACTGGTGCATTTCACTCATTCAGAGGATCCCATGGGCCCTCAGTGGCCCTTGGGTTAAAAGGTTAAGCAGAGAGTAGATTGCAAAGCCAAAGCTTCCCAAAGCATCCCCAATAAAGAAACATTTAAGCCAACATGGTAACAGCGGTAACAGAGGGAAAAGCATGGGAAACCTGTGCTTTGAGAAATGGGAAACCCAGTTTGGGTACATTTGGATTTCTCCTCTAGAATACCCATTTTGTTTGTTTGTTTTGTTTAGAAAATGCATTCACTTGTTTTATTTCATTTATTCATCCTAACAACCCTGCAAGGAAGAAATTACTCTCAGACAAACAAACTGAAGCCGAGTGATGTTAAATCAGTTATCCAACCAAGACCATCAGCCATTAAGTGATAAAGCCAAATTTTGAACCCAGTTTGGTCCAGCTACAAATGCAGTGCCTTGGAAACAATAAAAGAACACTTTGGAAATCCTTGAGGCTTATTTCCACGTCAGGGCTTTTGCACTTCCTCTTCCCCATATTTGCAAACCTCTCCTCCAGATCTTCACATGGAAGGGCCTGACTCCTTTACTTCATTGATATCACCACCACAGAAAGGGTTTCCCTGGTCATTTGATTTAAACAACAGTAACACATGTGCATGCACCAATTACTCTCTAAGCCCCTTCTGTTAAACCTGAGGTGCAGGGTCTGGTAGTATCAGCAACACCTGAGAAGTTTAGAAATGAGTGATGCCAGGTCCCTCCCCAAACCTGTTGAATCAGAATCTGCATGTTAACAACATCCCCAGGTGATTTGTGCATGTTTACAGTTTAAAAGCACTGCTCTGCCTCAGTCCTGCCCAGTGGAAATAAAAAGTGAGTGGTAAGTGGAACTTCAAATGTTCTAACAACCACATTAAAAAGGTAAAAAGAAACACTGTAGATTTGCTGTCTCCCCTACTCCCTGCTTCATCCCTTTTGCTCACCACTTTACCCCTGGTACCTGAAACAGTACTGGACAAATGGCAAATATTAATAAATGTTTGTTGAATGCAAGCATAAAGGAAGAAGATCTTTTTGGTGTGTTATGTGTAGCAGTGTGGGACAGGGGAAGAAAGTCTGAAATGAAACAGACTTGTTCACCTCACCCGAGGACCAGCTGAGAAACCTTGAGCAAGGTTTTATCCTTGGGATCCACCTGTGGAACAGCAGTGTTGCTATTACACTCACAGCCTCATTACGACACTCCAATGTGGTAACATGTCTATAAAATGCCAACCACCACAGTAACAGACGTTCAATAAATGCCAGTGCCTTGCCCTCCTTCCTTCTTTCTCCAGATACCCAGGTATGAAGGAGACTGCTGACCACTGTTCTCTGGGGAGCATGGTGGCAACTACCGAAACCCTCTCCAGAGGCAATAGGACATGTGTATTAACCGTACACAGTGAACACAACCTGAAACCATGGAGGATCACTTTCCATCCTCCTGGGGCTGAGTTGTTTCCAAGAAGCAGAGTGGTCATGGTCACTCTACTCGAGGGAGGCAGCAGCTCCAGCCACCTCTGTCACTTTGATGAGTTCTGTCTTGACAGGCCTGCCGCAAGGCACCCGCCCTTAATAAAGCTTAAGGTCCAGACAGCTTGTAGCAGCTCTTGCTGAAAGGAGCACTGTAGCTATGCCCTTTTATTTGGGGAAGGGAGGAAGGAGTGGGGGGTTTAATCTACTCCCCACACCCTCTCATTAATCGCTGATCTGTGTCAATCCAGGAGGGAAGCTTGCTTCTGTGCAGCTGTAGCACACACACCCTAATCCAGGAAACTATCTTGCCCTGGAAACAGGATGCTCCTGTTCTAATCCCAAATGTGTTCTTAAATCACATTAGATCAACAGCACAGGAGAAAGCAAACCACGGATTTAGACACAAATGGAGCGACACAGAATAAAACAGCTAGGGCTGGTTAGCTGGATATGAGGAAAGCCCAGGCCAGCTGTGTGAGAACAGCCCCCATTTCTCCTTGCTCCCTCTCTTGCAGAGAACACAAACCCCAGAAACACGTGCAGTATTAGTAGGACATGGGGAAGCACACTGAAAAGAAAAAGAAACAAATAAGTAGGGAGGGGAACTCAAAACCTTGAATTAAGCTGTTCATCTCTAATTGGGCAGACAGCAGAATAAGATTCTAGACAGGATACGTGGAGTTCGGGGAGCAAGTGGAACCATTTCAGTCCTGAGGCCACCGCTGAAAAGATGGAATCACACCAGAGAACCGAAAGCAAGAATGTCTGTCCCTGGTCTGAACTGATGCCGCTGCTTCCTCTCTATGATGCAGTGAGGATGCCATGTCGTCTTCTTTCACAGAACAGAGAGACAGGAGTCTAATGCAGAGCTAGTGAAAAATTCCACAGGTACCCTCAAAGCATTGCTATCCCTGGTAAGGCTGGAGAGATGATAACCAAGTCATCCCAGCACACATGGCTCCTGGGGTGCAAGGGATTTCCCGGAGCCCTCTCAACAACCAGGTGTGGGTGGCCAAGATTCCCTCTATGTTTGATAGATTCTTCTCCAGCACTTCTAGTCACATGGCTGAGCAATATAGGGACCCATCACTGGTGAGAGCCTACGACAGGGACTGAGGACACAGAGACACCCCTGGTGCTCAGGCTCCATCCACATCTCAGTGTAGCAGCTCTAAGGGTAGCCACCAAATACTAACAACACTGAGCTCCAAAGATCACAGCACTGAAACAGCTTTGGCAGCCAGGCAGTTTCTGTACCTCCTTGTCCAGCCTAACGAAAAAGAATATCTGAAAACCAGGCATCTTCTATCCTTTCAGTCAGAACATCCTCCAGACCTGACCATGGGGTTTCCAGACACACATTCCACCACACACCCTTCATCAACTTTATTTCAAGGTATTGTAATCAAACACCCCATTCTGTTTCCAGCTGCTACAAAGCTACCCAAACATATTTTGGAAAGATCTGATCTTTATGCCTCCCTCTCCCTAAAAGAGCACTTGTGTATACATATCACAAGACATATATGTACATAGCTTTAAAGTTAGAAGTGGGGAGGAAAGCCAGTTACCCTCAGAAGACCAAAGCTGCCCCCACAGAAGAAGCCAGAACCTTCCTACAACCAACAATTAACTAAACCCTCCCCAGACTTCAGACCCTTTTTCCCCACTTTGCTGTGGTTGCATTAATCATCCTAACACCTTTTTAATGATAATTGCAAACTGGAAGTCATGGCTTGTGATGTTCTAAATACTGATTTTCCAGTTAAATTAGGCATTCACTGTTTTATGTTTTGATAGGAAGGGGCTGTTTGAAGCCTCCTAAAATATCGCAATTAGTTCTGTGTGTAGAAACAGACACGACATTTACAGACACATTTGCTGCTTCCTTTTAATGTGCTGGAATGTTTATGCCTAAGTGTAGTTCTCTGAAGCTTTCAAGTACAAAGCATATTCTTAAAAGTAGGGGGGAAAGCAATCACAATACACACATTTATTATATATTTCTGAAGTTATTGCCAAAACTTTCCCAGGCTCTCATTTAAACTTAGAAAGTCCATCTCTTCAACAGGAAAGCAATTTGTTAGGAAACAATCCTTATTTTACCTCTTGGCTCCGTTAACATGATAACATCACTCTAACTGACAATGCTTGTGTTTCTGTTTGACAATTGCAATTAATTACTGAGTTGCAATAGAGATGGGCCAGCCTGCCAGATCCGTTTCCCAAAGAGATATAAAACTGGGGGAAAGAGGCAAAGAAAAAAGCAAAGGAGGCTTTCATTTGGGTATCCACATCAGTGTTGTTTCAAATGTTATGGCTGGCAAGAAAGAGGAATTATTTTATGTTACCTAGGCTAACTTTCTAGTCCTCCCCTCTCTCTTTCTCTCACCACGGGCAGAGGGTGGGCAGGAGGGAGATGAACAAGTCCGGAGACAGAAGCTCCAATCTTGCAAAAGGGGCAGAGGTGCAGGGCATCAGCACCCTTAGGGCACCACCGTGGCGTCGACACCGATGCGCCAGAGGCAAAGACAACCCAGTGTTCATTCAGCCAAAGCGGGATAGAAAGTCCTGGAGATGAGGAACACCCTGTCTTTACTAGAAAGCCCCAACTCGCCAGCACCATCTTTTTAACTGTTCTCTGTTCATTTTCTCTAACCCGAGAAGACTTCAAGTTGGATTCCAGCCACGCAATGCGTCCGAGGGCAATTTTGAGAGATTCCCAGCGATCTCAAAGTCCTTTAGTCAACATAGCTGTCCTGCCTCAATCCTCAGCGTTTTCAAAACACAGAAGCGCAGAGCCCCTCAAGAGCCTGGGTTGGGGAACACTCCGCGGACACGAGGGCCGGGGACTCTCAAGCAGGGAGCTGCGCAGATTTAGAAATCAGCTACCTGGATAAGGAACCCAAGCAGACCGCACCCGCTGCCACCTCCCGCCCTCACACTGAAATAAAGTGATCCCTAGCTGGCCTCGGCCCTCTCCGCCGCACCACAAGCAACCCCGCCAAGGCTCGCAGTGCGCTGGAGGAGCGCGGGGCCCTCAGGACAGCGCCGTGACTTCCCCTCCAAGTCTCCCCACCGTCTAGCCCGGGGTCCTACCTGTACCACTCCAACCCCTTCTCATAGTTCCTGTCGAAGAAGTGCGGCTCTACGCCCACCGCCCGCACGTCCGGGTGTACGCGGATCGCCTCCAGCAGCGCTCGGGTCCCCCCTTTCTTGACCCCGATGATCAGCGCCTGTGGCAGCTTCTTCTCCCCGTAGTCCGGGGTGCTGGCGACGCCGCCCCGCTCGTTGCTCCCGTTGGCCGCCCTCCGGCCGGCCAGCTCCTCGTCAGTGGTAGTGGACTCCTGCGCTCCCCTCTCCATCAACGAACTCTGCGCCGTGGTCATCTCGCTGGGGGCCGGCGAGGGCCGGAGCCAGGCGTCCCGGGCGCCGCCGCCGCTCGCCAGCCCCCAGCCGTCGGCCCCGGGGACGGCAGCCTGCTCAGGGGGCTCGGGAGGCTCCCCGCGACTCGCGTTGTCCAGCGGCGGCGCGGGCGGCTGCGAGGGGGCGCCGAGGCGCAAGGTGGGAGGCGGCAGAGAGGGTGGTGGCGGGCTTGGCGGGGGCTCGGCGGCGGCGCCCGGCGGCTCCTGCAGTGCCAAGGGGAACTGCAGGGATCCCGAGCCACCCAGGAGGCTGTAGCACAGGTAGGTGACGGACAGGGACAAGGTGCACATAAACAGCAGCTTGCGCGCCGGCGGCCCCTTAGCCAAGGCGCCGGGAGGCGGCGGCGCTGCGAGAGGTGGAGGCGGAGGTGGAGGCGGAGGAGGTGCGGGCCACCGGGCCATCCCGGCTCCCGGCTCGCGGCGGCGGCGGCCCCCAGCGCTGCCCGGACATGGTTTCAGCCGCCGCCCCCGCCGCTACCGCCGCCGCCGCCGCCGCCGCCGCTGCCCAGCCGCCCGGGCTGCATGAAGCGACGCCGCTGCGCCCCCGGCCCTGGCCGCTGTCCCGCTGCGCCGGGGGGAAGCCCGGCCGCATGGCCCTCTCCCCGCTCTGCCCGCGGAGTCCGGGTGGCCCCCCACCAACCCCCCTCAGCCTCTGGCAAGGGGACCGAGGGGGGCGCGCTGATCCGCCGGCTGCACCTGCTCCGCCTGCAGCCTAGGTTTCTAGGCTCGACCGCGGGTCTTATTTCAGCCTCTGCCGCGGCCGCCGCGCGCTGTTGCGGCCCCGAGTTCCTTCCCCGCTGTTAACTTTCTGCCGAGAGAGCGGAGCGGCGCCGAGGGGGAGGCAGAGGGCCGGGCGCGCGCCCCGCGCTGCCGAGGGAAGGGGGACTGCGCCTCGCGCGCGCCTGAGAAGGGGGCGCGGGAGCGGAAGCGAGCGGACTGGGGCGCCCAGGAAGCAGAGATCGTGTCCCCACTCTGCATCAGTGCACATACACTGGAGGTATTCTCCGCCCAGCCCCGGGGCTTCCCTTTCCCAGGAGCCTGGGACTCTGTGTTCTCCATCCTCTCCTAGTACTTTTGGGGACGTGGAGCCTGCCGCCCGCCGCCCGCCGCCCGCCGCCCGCCGCGGGTACGGTGCTCTAGGGTGCAAGGGGCCAGAGGCTAGCAAGCTCTGGTTTCCTCTTTCGCCTAGGACTCCAGGAAAACTGCCTGTCTGTGACCCACCCTTCTCTCTCCCTGCCTTTGGTCCAGGAGCGATTGAGTCTCCGTAACAGCTTCCCTATCCCAACTTCCATCTTTCCAGCCTTCCCATCTTCTCATCTTGGAGCTCCTAATGGGTGGAGGTTTGACACAAGTCCCCTGGTTTTCCTGTCCCAGAGCTTTTGTTTTTGTCCTGCCACTAGGTGACTGCTTTCTGCCCCAAACGATGAGGCTGTGTCACCTCCCTAATCACAGTTACACCTGCGTCCTTTAGGAACATTGCCTCTAAAGAAATTCAGGTTTCCCTGTACTGGAATAGACTGAGACCCTTATCGCTCTAAGCACGGAATAAACAGACACAAGTTGGGCCACTCTGCTTCCTGGGGACAAGGGGCTGTCACTTCGCACTCCTGGGCAGTCTCTACCAGGTCTGGCTCCAGTGAATCCCAAGTACTCTCCTAGCCACAGCTGGGTGCCTGGCAGGTCTGATGTGGTTGGCATTACTGGTTTTGTTTGCTCATATAATAGATACAAGGGTTGAAAGAAAATGTATATAATGTCTACATATTAACTAGATACCTAGTGCCAAAGACGAAAAAATGTTAATCAAATAAGATGAAAAACAGGGACTTTTCCCTGAGTGAACAAAAGCTCACTGCTGCTCTCAGCTGGACATGCATTTCCTTCACTGCAGCTCTAGTTCAGATAAAGATTATTCCTTTATAATATATTTTTATGGTGCACTGGAGACCTCTAAAATGCAGAGTCTGGTATCCTGTAAATCATCCTGTGTAACTAGGAGTACTTTCTCAAACACCACACAACTGCATTACTGTACTGCTAATGGGAAGGGGTCCACTAGATCTGAGGGGAACACAAGCTTACCTGTCCCTCTTCCCACTCCAATCCAGTTTAGGGTGGTTAGCCAGGAGGCCCTATTGCAGCAAGTATTGCCCCTGCCAGGGCCCAGCACCCTCTCCAGGCCCAGGCACCAGGATACCCAGTGTGTGGGCCAAAGTCCCCTGCACAAGTAGTGCCCACACTCTCTACCTACCCTCTCAGCAATCTAAAAAAAAAAAACAAAAAAACTGTTCTTTAATCTAGTTTTGCTAATGATGAGCTTTCAAATTTGGAAAGGTTTTGACAAAATGGTACTAAAATTTAATGCAGAGGTGGCAAACTGAGAGCTGAATGTGGCCAGCACAGTGATATGAAGAACAAAAATGTTTTTAAAGATTTTATTTATTATTTCCAGAGAAAGGGGAAGGTAGAGTGAAAGAGAGAGAGAGAAACATCAATGTATGGTTGCCTTTCACCTACCTCCAGCTACGGGCCTGGTTATGTGCCCTGGCTGGGAATTGAACCAGTGACCTTTGGGTTTGCAGGCTGGCACCTATCCATTGAGCCACCAGCCAGGACTTGAAGAAATGTTAACAGTTGGAACATTTTAAAATTGGGAGTTTTCCCAAAAATATTATCTGGACATGAAGTTTCTGTTGAAATAGTAGATCCAGCAACTTTGGGCCCCTCAGCCAGAGCTGAGAAGCCTGCTTTAGGCAGAACACGTGTGCCCTGCTCTGCATGGCACCTACCCAGAGTGCCCCCTGCATTTACATTACTTACCTGCAGGTTGCTAATGAGGAAACATCCCAGGATCCCTTTTTTTTTTTTTCTTGTCTCCAGATAGTCACACCCAAAGAAATGGAGCCCCTTGGTGAAAAGTTAGGCCCTGCAATTGATGAGGAAGAATTGGTTTTGTGGGAGAAGCTTTGTAGACTTCTCACTTAGGCCAGTGCCTACTATTTTTTGTTCTCTTGATCCAGGCTTCTTCTGGAAGCACGTACTTAAGAAACTTGTAATGAAAAGTAGGGGCTATGTACATAGGGAGAACTCAAGACTCCCCACTGGGTCTGGAGACTAGAGAGAAGATTTTTTTTGCTTCCACAGCTAACACCCATGCTCAGTCAAACCTAAGTTTTTACACATTCCTCCAGTTGGTGTCCAGGCCTCCAGCACACTTCGTTTCCACTGATGCTAGGCAACTACTAGCGTCCTCTCTGACTCAGGAAACTTCCTCTCACTGCCTCACTAATGAACTCCAACCTCTTTCCCATTTACTAAAGTTTCCCTTGCATGCTTCATGCCTCTCAAAGTCCTGACAAACCTATGGGTTCATGTTACCCAAACACGCATCACATTATTCTAGTTCCCCTTCATGTGATTAAATGATAAAGTAAGAACAAAGCCGTCATTTGCCCGCTAAGTGGCTTTTGGGCAGGTCACTTCACCTCACTGCACCTCATTTTCTGCATATGTAAATTATAGATAAGACTTGCCTCAAATTGTTTGTATAAAGAATGAAATTGACTTAGATAAAATATGCAAAAATACCAGGCCTCATGCCTGATGTTTAGTGGCTACTAATTATTATTTGAATCTAAATATTGGCTCATGGAATGCCTGCTCCTAGTAAAACCTTATCCTTGAAAAATATGTGTGTACCCTTTTGTCAAAATCACCCCTATATGTGAGCTGAAGTCCACTTTCCTAAGCTTCTCAATAGCATCCATCATACCAAGTCTAATGCCTTCTAACATGTTTTTAAGCAAAGAAACAATTTTAGCAAACTTCAGTTTTGTTTCATTTTTTTATTAAAGACATTTACTAGAAGGATGTGCATAACTCACATAACTGAAAGGAATATTTTTTAAAATTTTATTGTTATTGTATTACACCCATCCCCTTTTTGCACCCCTCTGTCCCCCTCCTCACCCCCCATTCCCCCCAACGTCAATCCCACCTGTTGTCCATGTCCATGGTTCCTTTATACTTGGTTCTTGTCTAAGCTGCTCCCCTTTCTTGCCTCTGACTCCCCCCTCCCCCCAACCCATTTCCCCCTGACCATTGAAGGCCTATTCACTATATTCATATATTTGGTTCTGTTTTGCTTGTTGTTAGTTTTGTCCAATATTGTCCTGTAATGGGTGAGATCATATGATATTTGTCCTTCACTGACTGGCTTATTTCACTAAACATAATACTCTCCAGTTCCATCCATGTTGTTGCAAAGGGTATAAGTTCCTTCTTTCTTTCTGCTATATAGAATTCCATTGTGTAAATGTACCAAAGTTTTTTGATCCAATCATCCACTGATGGGCACTTAGGCTGTTTCCAGCACTTGGCTATTGTAAATAGTGCTGTTATGAACATAGGTGTACATACGTTCTTATGAATTGGTGTTTCAGGATTCATTGGGTGTAGTCCAAGTAGTGGAATTGCTGGATCAAAAGGTAGTTCCATTTTTAAGTTTTAAGTTTTAAGGAAACCCCATACTGTTTTCCACAGTGGCTGCACCAGCCTACATTCCCACCAACATGAGGGTTCCCTTTGCTCCACATCCTCGCCAACACTTGTTGTCTGTTGATTTGTTGATGATTGCCATTCTGACAGGTGTGAGGTGGTATCTTATTGTGGTTTTAATTTGCATCTCTCTGATGACTAGTGATGTTGAGCATTCTTTCATATGCCTCTGGGCCCTTTATATATCTTCCTCAGTGAATTGTCTGTTCAGGTCCTTGAAAGGAATATTTTTAAAAACTCACAAAATACAAAACACAAGTTTTGGAAAGGATGTAGAGCATACAGGTATAGTTGTCATTACTGCCATTCACCACATATTCTTGGATCTTTGGCGGCTTACAGAAAGAACATATTTTCTGGGCCCCTTAAAGTTAGGTGTTACTATATGATGCTGGCTAACGAAGCCTGAACAGGAGTGAGGTTGTGCCTTTCAGGCAGAAGCTTTGTCAGACAGGAGGAGATTATCAATGGGAGTGGGTTTTTCCTGCCTGATAATTGTGCAAAAAGTTGGAGTGAGCCTGTTTTAGTCACCATTGCTCAGTCTTCCACACTGAGTGTGGACAATGTAGATCTAGCTAATGACAGGTAGTGTGACTAAGAAATATACCTTATTTGTTTCAGTTCCTACTTAGCTATGAATGCAACACAACCTTGACTATCTGACTGATGAAAACACACATATTAGTAATCTCTCCTTTGACCAAATGATTACAGCAAGTCTATACTAGAGTTCCCTTTCACAGAGGTGAGTGAATGACAGATCAGAAGTCTATACTGTTCCAGCAGTGTAAACAGAACCCTTGTCTCATATTGATATATGCAAGTATATTTCTCATTCTGTCTTTGACCTCTTAATAAAAACATAAAATAATAATAATAAAAAGTGCTGACAAAACCAGCATGGTAACAAAGGGACAAAGTTTTTGCAAAAGGAGCAAAAACTAACAATAATGATCATGACCATCTAGGACCTTGCATTGAAAAAGATCTCACATGGGAATCAGGAAATACTTAGGCCTGAAAGCACTCCATGACAAATTCTGGTGGGTGGGATTAATCAATTTACAAGAAAGATTATATCTTCAATAAACTTACCCAAACAAAAGAAAAATTTAAACAAATTAGCTACATGTTTAACTCAAGAAACAAGCAAGCAAGCAAGAGAGTAAAGTTAGGAAGAAAGAAAATGATAAAGATAAATGCTAAACCTCTGTTTATATTTATTTGTTGTTTATTTCATTATGGACTGAACTGTATCTCTCCAAAAATTCATATCTTGAAGCTCTAACCCCCAAGGTGATGAAATCCAGAGATAGGGTCTTTAGAAAATAATGAAGATTAAAATGAGATCATAACGGTAGAACTCTAACCAAATAGGACTGTGGTCTTACAAAAAGATGAAAAGATAACCTTGTTTCTTACACAAGTACACCCCCCCACCACCACCATCTAAGGACATAGGACACCTTATCTAACCCAGGAAGAGGGCCTTCACCATCACCACAAGCCAGCCTTGCTGGTACCTTGATCTCAGACTTCTAGCCCCCAGAACCATGAGAAATACATCTCTATTGTTTAAGTCACTCAGTCTATGGTTATTTTGTTATGGTAACCTGAGCTATGTATGACATTTATCTTTCATGGCTTGTAAATAGATTCTGGTACTAATTCCAATGTGTGCTTATCAAGGGAATGAGAGACTGCAACACTGACAAGCAATTTTCTGGACACCAACTGGTGTCCTATAATTCAACTCAATTCTGACACAATGTACCCAGAGATAGTATCAAATTCTACAGTTTAAGGGTTTGGCCCCACAAGGCTACCCCCACTCCTCAGATGCCAATCGTTAAGTCCAGGTTGTCACCTGTACTGCTGACCCACTGGCTATAACTCACAGGTTTTCACAACTCCCTTCTAGACTCCCATTAATTTGCTAGAGCAGCTCACAGAGGTCAGAGAAACATTTTATTCACTAAATTGTTAGTTTATTATGAAAATATATAACTTGGAAACAACTGGATGTAAGGGATGCTTAGAGCAAGGTGCAGAGAAAGGGCTCAGAGCTCCCATACCCTATCTGGGGTGTCACTTCCCCAAATCATGTGTTCATCAACCAGACAACTCTCAGAACATCCTCTTTTATTTTTAATTTTTTTTATGGAGCCTTTATTACATAGTCATGGTTGATTAAATCATTGGTCTTGGGCCACAGTTCAATCTTTAGGCTCCTCTCCCTGAAGGTTAGGGGTGAGGAGTACTATAAGTTTCAACACTTGAATTACATGGTTGGGTCCCCTGACAACATGCCCCATCCTTATGTTACGAAAGGGCTTTCCCGAGGTCACCTCATTAACAAAAGACACCTTTATTGCTCTTAACTTAGAAAATTCCATGGGTTTTAGAAGCTCTGTGCCAGGACCACATTCAAGACCAAATACATATTTGAAGACAAAATATGTATTTCTTATTATAAATCACAATATCACAGTTCACCCTCTGGTCTTCTAACAGTGATCCCCTTAGAAAAAAATAATCACAAAGGTCAAAAGGTAAGGCACCTGAGTGGAATCTCAGCCATTAACTAGCCAGTCCATCATCTTATATGAAAATATCTCGCAGAGCGAGGCTGCTCAAGTTTGCAGGCTGTCATTTGATCTTGACAAATCCCCAAAGCAGAGAAGGTCTTAGCCATTTATGGCCCCACCCTTTCAGCCGACCTGGTATGATGGAGCCAAGGGCCTCTTTCAAGATGTTGATATAATGTTGTATTTCTCTCATGACAAAACACAGTTCATGTTTTCATTCTTTACCCTCAGCCACTATTTTTCCTTTCTCTGCATGTACACCCCACCTTCCGCCCTTGGGAGGGATGCTGGGTTCCCTGCCATGCTGGACTGGACTGTGGCAGAGGTACTGGTCTAGCAAGTGCTCTCCCCGCAACTTTGGTTCACATAGGCTAAGGTCACACAGGTGCAGAACTACACACCAGGCGACATAGCTGCACTTACTGTTAATCCCAATTCTTTCAGACAGGATGAAAGCACTTCCTGTTCAATTAGGCCTTTAGGAAACTGACATAAGGTTGAAAATAGAGTGACAGTTTCTCACTTAGAAATCATCACTATTCACAGCCTTTGTAGTTGCAGCCCTGGTTTTGTGGCCACAGCATCAAGTAGGAAAATAAATGTAGGTGATGTGGGAAAGAAGAAAAAGTATAGTCATTGTATTATTGCCCTCCATTGGTAAGAAGTGATCATACCAGAATCCTTCCCCATACCCCCTTTCGCAGATCCCCTGATCTGCCAGAGAAACAGAGAAAACTATCCACTGAGACATCCTTTAGTCCTACTCCATTCATGTTGAGTGTGAGCACACACTCAGGGAGGTGTTTATTTTCATCTTTATCAGTTTGCTATTGCTGAGTTTCTATTTCTTCCTGATTTGTAAAAGCCTCTTAGGTATTAAGGATATCAGGCTTTTTCTTCTACCATATATCTTCCAATTATTGAGCTACCATTTGTCTTTACCAAGAAATTGTTTTGATGTTTTTAATTACATGATTTTTTAAAATTTTTAGATATTCAATCTCTCAATTATTTCCTTTGCAGTTGTTGCCTTTGGTGGAAAATGAGTGGTGTCCTAAAGTAAATCTATAATTTCTTCTAGTACATTTTTGGTTTCTTTTCTAAACTTATTTTGGCACATGATTTTACACAAGGATCTAATTGTATTTTTTATTCATCTTCCTGACACTAGTTATTTCTCAACAGTTTGAAACTCAAATGTTATATAATAAATCCATAATGCTGGAGTTTTGCCATCAAGAAATACAGAAGATTAATCTGCATTTATTCATTCTTTTTTATCCTTTTCGACATTTATAATTTTAATTGACATAAACCCTGCACAAATCTTATCTGGATGAATAAGATAAGCATGCTTTGTTTAATTTTATAAATTATCTTGCTCTCTTTTTGTTTCAGTCACATATTCATTCTTTTAATTGCCATTTAAAGTGACTGGTATATTCCGGGCCCTGCACTAGACACGGAGATAGTAGTGAGACAGAAAGTCTCACTTCATGTCATCATGAAGGCAAAACAATTACACAAGTACATTTTTTAAGTGAGGCAAACACTAGAAGAGAGAAAGTACAGAGTGCTGTAGAGCACACTGGTGGAGCATGGACACTAGCATACAGGCAAGAGAGAAGCCTTCATATAGGAAGTAACATTCACGTCCATACGTAAAAGGAAAATTGGATTAAGGCAGATAAAACAAGATTATTTTTAGTATGTACAATATCTCACCCACTTCATTCATTGCACTTAGCAAAGTAAACTGAAGGTAACTTTTTTCCCCTTAAATATATTTTATTTATTTTGCTATTACAGTTGTCCCAATTTTCCCCTCTTTTCCCCCCTCCACACAGTACCCTGTTTCCTCCAGCAATGGCCCCCTTAGTTCATGTCCATATGTCATACATGTAAGTTATTTGGCTTCTCCATCTCCTTTACATTCTTGACACCCCCCTGTCTATTCTTTTTTTTTTTTTTTAATTTTATTGTTGTTGTATTACATCCATCCCCTTTTTGCTCCCCTCTGTCCCCATCCCCACCCACCCATTCCCCCAAAAGTCAATCCCACCTGTAGTCCATGTACATGATTCTTTTATACTAGGTTCTTGTCTAAGCTGCTCCCCTTTCTTGTCTCTGACTCCCCCCTCCCCCCAACCCCTTTTCCCCTGACCACTGAAGGCCTATTCCTTGTATTCATACACTTGGTTCTGTTTTGCTTGTTGTTAGTTTTATTCATTATTGTCCCGTAATGGGTGAGATCATATGATATTTGTCCTTCACTGACTGGCTTATTTCACTAAGCATAATACTCTCCAGTTCCATCCATGTTGTTGCAAAGGGTACAAGTTCCTTCTTTCTTTCTGCTACATAGAATTCCATTGTGCAAACGTACCAAAGTTTTTTGATCCAATCATCCACTGATGGGCACTTAGGCTATTTCCAGCACTTCCCTATTGTAAATAGTGCTGCTATGAAAATAAGTATATATAGGTTCTTATGAATTGGTGTTTCAGGATTCTTTGGGTATAGTCCAAGTAGTGGAATTGCTGGATCAAAAGGCAGTTCCATTTATAGTTTTTGAAGGAAACCCCATACTGTTTTCCACAGTGGCTGCACCAGCCTGCATTCCCACCAATAGTGCATGAGGGTTCCCTTTGCCCCACATCCTCGCCAACACTTGCTGTTTGTCGATTTGTTGATGATTGCCATTCTGACAGGTGTGAGGTGGTATCTTACAGTGGTTTTAATTTGCATCTCTCTGATGACTAGTGATGTTGAGCATTCTTTCATATGCCGCTGGGCCCTTTGTATATCTTCCTCAGTGAGTTGTCTGTTCAGGTCTTTCGACCATTTTTTAATTGGGCTGTCTGTCTCCCTGGTGTTGAGTCGCATTAGTTCTTTATATATTTTGGAGATCAGACCCTTGTCTGAGGTCTCATTGGCAATTATGTTTTCCCATACAGTTGGTTCCCTTTGAATTTTGCTGATTTTTCTTTAGCTGAACAGAAACTTTTCAATTTGATATAGTCCCATTTGTTGATTCGTTCTTTTATTTCCTTTGCCCTTGGTGAAGTATCAGTAAACATATTTCTGCGTAGGATATCTGAAAGTTTACTGCCTATATTTTTCTCCAGGACCTTTATGGTGGCACTGCTTATGTTTAAATCCTTTATCCATCTTGAGTTTATTTTGGAGTATGGTGTAAGTTGGTGGTCTAGTTTTATCTTTTTCCATGTTGCTGTCCAGTTCTCCCAACACCATTTGTTGAAGAGACTGTTTTTACTCCATTTGTTATTCCTTCCCCCTTTGTCAACTATTAGTTGACCATAGAGTCCTAGGTTAATTTCTGGGCTCTCTATTGTGTTCCATTGATCTATATGTCTATTCTTATGCCAGTACCATGCTGTTTTCATGACCGTAGCCTTATAGTATTGTTTGAAGTCCGGTATTGTGATTCCTCCTACCTTGTTCTTCTTTCTCAAGATTGTGGTGGCTATTCGTGGGCGTTTTTGGCTCCATATAAATTTTTGAATTGTTTTTTCTATTTCTGAGAAGTCTGTCATTGGTATTTTAATTGGAATTACATTGAATATGTAGATTGTTTTGGGTAGTATGGACATTTTAATGATGTTAATTCTTCCCACCCATGAACATGGTATATGATTCCATTTATTTATGTCTTCTTTGATTTCTTTCTTCACTGTTTTGTAGTTTTCTGAGTAGAGGTCTTTTACCTCCTTAGTTAAGTTTATCCCTAGGTACTTTATTTTTTTTGTTGCTATGGTAAATGGAATTTGTTTTCTCACTTCTATTTCTGTTGTTTCATTATTGGTATACAAAAATGCTTTTGATTTCTGGATATTGACTATGTACCCAGCTATTTTGCTAAATTTGCTTATTAGGTTGAGTAAATTTTTGGTGGAGCCAATTGGGTTTTGTATGTACACTATCATATCATCTGCAAATAATGACAGTTTGACTTCCTCCTTTCCAATTTGGATACCTGTGATTCCTTTTTCTTCTCTGATGGCTATAGCTAGAACTTCCAAGACAATGTTGATTAGAAGTGGAGAAAGTGGACAGCCTTGTCTCGTTCCTGATCTTAGGGGAAAATCTTTCAGTTTTTGTCCATTAAGTATGATGTTGGCTTCAGGTTTCTCATAGATGGCCTTTATGATGTTGAGGTATGCTCCCTCTATTCCCATTTTGCTGAGGGTTTTTATCATAAATGGATATTGCATTTTATCAAATGCTTTTTCAGCATCTATTGATATGATCATATGGTTTTTATCTTTCAATTTGTTGATGTGGTGTATTACATTGATTGATTTACGAATGTTGTACCATCCTTGCATCCCTGGGATGAAGCCCACTTGATCATGGTGTATGATCTTTGGAATATACTGCTGAATCCGATTGGCCAATATTTTGTTGAGAATTTTAGCATCTATGTTCATCAGAGATATTGGTCTGTAGCTTTCTTTCTTAGTTGTATCTTGCCCTGGTTTTGGGATTAGAATAATATTGGCCTCCTAGAAAGAGTTTGGGAGTCTTCCCTCTTCCTGAATTTTTTGGTATAGTTTGAGGAGGATAGGAGTTAGTTCTTCTTTAGATGTTTGGTAAAATCACCTGGGTAGCCATCTGGTCCAGGGCTTTTGTGCTTTGAGAGGTTTTGGATGACTTCTTGAATTTCATTAGTTGTTATTGGCCTATTCAGGCTTTCTGCTTCTTCTGGGTTCAGTTTTGGTAGATTATACCTTTCTAGAAATGTGTCCATTTCATCCAGGTTGTCATATCTTTTGTCATACAGTTGTTTGTAGTAATTTCTTACAATCTTTTGTATTTCTGAGGTATCAGTTGTGATTTCCCCTCTTTCAGTTCTGATTTTGTTTATTTGGGTCCTCCCTCTCTTTTTCTTGATGAGTCTGGATAAGGGCTTGTCAATTTTGTTTATTTTTTCAAAGAACCAGCTCCTGGACCTGTTGATTCTTCCAATTGTAGTTTGAATCTCTGAGTTATTTAATTCTTCTCTGATCTTGATGATTTCCTTCCTTCTACTTGCTCTGGGCTTTGTTTGTTGTTGCTCCTCTAGTTCTTGCAGCTTTGTGGTTAGGTCGTTTTTATCAACTTCTTATAATCTTTTTTGGAAGGCCTGTATTGCTATAAATTTCCCCCTGAGAACTGCCTTTGCTGTATCCCATAGGTTTTGGGCTGTTGTGTGTTCATTGTCATTTGTTTTCAGGAACTTTTTGATTTCATCTTTGATCTCATTGTTGACCCCTTCATTGCTTAAAAGCATGTTATTCAGTCTCCATGAGTTAGAGAATTTTTGGGTTT
>PVIW01013274.1:0-28070 GCA_004026585.1 Noctilio leporinus
ACAGAACCAAGTATATGAATACAAGGAATAGGCCTTCAGTGGTCAGGGGAATGGGATAGAGGGGAGGGGGAGGTAGAGGCAAAGAAGGGGAGCAGCTTAGACAAGAACCTAGTATAAAGGAACCATGGACATGGACAACAGGGGGGATTGACTTTGGGGGGAATGGGTGGATGGGGAGGGGGACAGAGGGGAGCAAAAAGGGGATGGATGTAATACAACAACAATAAAATAAAATAAAAAACTTGTTAATGGGAATCAAATGAAAAAAAAAAAAAGGACATAGAAACCATCAGTAAGAACCGGGAGGAAATGAAGAATACAATTTCTGAACTGAAGAAAAAAATAGAAGGAATCCAAAGCAGATGAGAGGAAGCAGAGGAATGGATCAGGACATTGGAGGGCAATGTGGAAAACATAATCAGTACAACAAAATGAAAAAAGACTGAAACAGAATGAAAAGGTACTAAGAGAGCTACAGAAAGAACCATGGACATGGGCAACAAGTGGGATTGACTTTGTGGGGGAGTGGGTGCATGGGGAAGGGGATAGAGAGGAGTAAAAAGAGGATGGATGTAATACAACAACAATAAAATTAAAAAAAAATTAAAAAAAAAATGAGAGCCACAGGACAACATGAAACCCAATAATATTCATATCATAGGGATACCAGAAGGAGAAGAGAAGCAAGGGATAGAACACTTGTTTGAAAAAGTAGTGACAGAAAACTTCCCTAACTTGATGAGTAAAAACATGACTTAAATTCAGGAAGCACAGAGGGTCACAATGAATATAAACCCAAATAGGCTCACTCCAAGACATATCATAATTAAAATGGCAAATTTCAGCTTAACAATAACCCATAGCCTTCAGACCAACTTAAAATGGCAAATTTCAAAAACAAGGAGAGAAACCTAAAAGCTGCAAGTGGGAAAGAGCTAACAACATATAAGGGGGGCGCTGATAAGGCTATCAAATATTTTCTCAACAAATACAGTTCAAGCCAGAAGGGAATGGCAAAAATATTCCACATAATGAAAAACAAAGGCCTGCAATCCAGAATACTCTGCTCAGTAAGGCTCTCATTCAAACTGGAAGATGAAATAAGGAGTTTCCCAGACAAAACAAGGCTAAAAGAACAAACCTCCACCAAAACAGAATTGGAAGAGATGCTTAAGGGCCTGCTTTAAAAAGATAAAGAAACAGTGAGAGACAGAGAGGAACATAGGAGCAAAGGGGAAAAAATGTCAATGAAGAAGTACCTGTCACAAATAACCTGAAATGTAAACAGACTAAATGTGCCAATCAAAAGACAGGGTAGTTGAATGGAAAAGAAAATATGACCCGTATATATGTTGTCTACAAGAGAACTGTATCAGGACAAAGGATTGGCAGACTAAAAGTGAAGGGATGGAAAAATACATTTCAAGCAAATGGACATGAAATAAAGGCTGGAGTAGCAATACTTATATTAGACAAAATAGATTTTACAATGAAGGCCATAAAAAGAGACAAAGATGGACATTTCATAATACTTAAGGGAACAATCCATCAAGAAGATAAAACTATTGTAAACACACGCACCAACATAGGAGCACCCAAATATATAAGGAAGATCATAGAGGACTTCAAGAGAGAAATCAACAGCAACACATTCATAGTAGGGGATTTTTAATACCCCATTATCAACAATGGAAAGATCATCCAATCAAAAACAAACAAACACCAAGGATATTGTGACATTGAACAACACTATAGAGGAAATAGACTTAACTAATATATAAAGAAGTTTTCACCCCAGTGAAGGAAAATACACATTCTTTTTGAATGCACATGGAACTTTCTCAAAGATAGACCACGTGGTAGCACACAAGACAAGCCTCCACAAATTAAAGAAAATTGAAATCATACCAAGCATCTTTTCAGGTCACAATGGCTTGAAACTAGAAACCAACCTCAAGGTAAAAATTCAAAAACAAGCCCTGGCTGGTAGCACAGTGGATAAGGGGCCGGCATGCGAACCCAAAGGTTGCTGGTTCGATTCCCAGCCAGGGCAACATAACCAGGTTGCAAACCAGGTCTCCAGCCAGATCCATATCTGGAGGCAGGTGAAAGGCAACCATACATTGATGTCTCTCTTCCTCTCTGCCTCTCTGCCTCTCTCTCTTCCCCTTTCTCTGAAAAATAATTAATATTTTTCAATATTTTTGTTTGACAAATATTTTTTATTTGAATAAAATAAAAAGCATTCTAAGTTATGGAGACTGAATGACAAGTTATTTAATGATGAATGAGATAACAACGAGATCAAAAAAGAAATTAAAAAGTTTCTGGAAACAAATGAAAATGAATACTCAACAGTCCAAAACCTATGGGACACAGTGACAGCAGTCCTGAGAAGGAAGTTCATCGCAATACAGGCCTACCTAAAAATGTTAGAAGCTCATACAAAGAACTTAACCATAAAGCTACAATAACCACAGGAGCAACAACAAACAAAGCCCAGAGTAGAAGGAAGGAAATTATCAAGATCAAAGCAGGATTAAACAACATATAGATGAAAAGTACAATTCAAAAGTACAATAAATCCAGGAGTTGGTACTTTAACAAGATAATCAAAATAGAAAGGTTTTAACCAGAATCATCAAAATAAGAAAACAAACAAACAAAAACAAAAAGAAAAGAAAAGAAAAGATAGGACTCAAATAAACAATATCAGAAAGGACAGAGAAATCACAACCGATACCACAGAAATACAAAGGATTATAAGAAATTACTACATACAACTATATGACAAGAAATTTGACAACCTGGGTGAATTGGACAAATTTCTGGAAATGTATAATCTAGAAAAACTGAATCCAGAAAAAGCAAAAAGCCTGAATAGGCCAATAACAACTAGTGAATTTGAAGCTGTAATAAAAAATACCACCAGTGCACAAGGGCCTCAGACTGGATGGCTATATAGGTGAATTTTACCAAACAATTTGGGAAGAGCTAACTCCCATCCTTCTTTTAAAAATCCGAGAATAAGCAGACACAGTGCTAAGAAACAAAGTAAGAGTTTCTATGATATGTATAAAGGTTCTCAATGCAAATAATGAAATCTGGTGTAGAATGTAAGAATCAGCTTGAATTTGTCATTGAAATCAATGTAAGGTTCAGTTTTCATATTTGTAACACTTGAAACAAGGAAACACTGTATTTTCTATGAAGTTCTATTCTATAACATTGAGATTACTGAAGAAACAGTAAATTTCTATAGAAACTTTTTAAAAAATCCAAGAATAGGCCCTGGCTGGTGGCACATTGGATAAGGTGCCAGCCTGCAAACCCAAAGGTTTGATTTCCAAGCCAGGGCACATAACAAGGTTGTAAGCCAGATCTCCAGCCAGGTCTGTGGCTGGATGCAGGTGAAAGGCAACCATACACTGATGTCTATCTCTCTCTCTCCCTTCCCCTCCCTCCAAAAATAATTTTGAAAAATATTTAAGACAAAGTTTAAAAATCCAAGAATAGGGAAGACTTTCAAACTCATTCTGAGGCCAGTATTCTAATTCCAAAGCCAGCTGAAGACTAGAGGCCAATATCTCTAATGGATACAGATGCTAAAATCCTCCACAAAATACTGGAAAATTTTTTTTGCAAGTTCAGTTTTTAAATTTTATTTTGCCATTAAGAAACAACTTTGGGTTTGGATTTCTATCATACTGGCAAATATTTAAGCAATATATTAAGAAGATCATACACCAGGGTCAAGTGGGACTCATCCCGGGGATACAAGGATGGTACAATATTTGCAAATCAATAAATGTAATACACCACATAAACAAAATTAAAGACAAAACCATATGATCACATTAATTGATGCTGACAAAGCATTTGATAAAGTAGAGCACCCTTTTATGATAAAAATGCTCAGCAAAATGCAAATAGAAGGAGCATACCGCAACATAATAAAGGCCATATACAAGAAACCTTCAGCTAACATCATAATCAATGGGCAAAAATGAAAGCCTTTCCCTTAATATGAGGAACAATGCAAGGGGGTCCACTTCTATTTAACATAGCTTTGGAATTTCTAGCCATAGCTATCAGACAAGAAATAGAAATCAAAGGCATCTAAATTGGAAAGGAGGAAGTAAAATTGTCATTATTTTTAGATGACATGATATTGTACATAGGAAACCCTATAGACTCCACCAAAAAGTTACTCAAGCTAATAAGTGAATTTGGTAAAATAGCTGGCTACAAAGTCAATATCCATAAATTGAAGGCATTGTTATACAACAACAATGAAAACGTCAGAGAGAAAATGAAAAACAAATCCCATTTACTATAGCAACAAGAAAAATAAAGTACCCAAAGCCATCTATAGATTCAGTGCAATCAATCCCTATTAAAATACCAATGTCATATTTCACAGACTTAGAAAACATACTTAAAAACATATATGGAATGAAAAATGACCCTGAATAGCTACAGTAATCTTGAGAAAGAAGAATGAAGTAGGAAGAATCACAATACCAGATATCAAACTGTATTACAAGGACATAGTAACCAAAACATCTAGAACTGGCACAAGAACAGATATACAGATAAATGGAAGGGAACAGGGAGGCCAGAAATAAACCCAGGACTCTATGGACAATTAATGTTTGACAAAGGGGAAAAGAACATAAAATGGAGTGCAAATAGCCTCTTTAACAAGTGGTGTTGGAAGAATTGGACATGCACATGCAAAAAAAATTAACTAGACCACCAACTTACACCATACACCATAATAAACTCAAGGTGGATAAAAGACTTAAACATAAGCTTTGGCACCACAAAAGTTCTAGAGGAAAACAGGCAAAAAAATTATTTAGACATCCCATGCAACAATATTTTCACGGACATCTTTCCTAAGGTAAGGGAAATAAAAGAACAAGTAAACACATGGGATTACATCAAACTGAAAAGTTTCTGCTCACCTAAAGAAAACACCAACAAAATGAAAAGGGAACCAACCATATGGAAAAACATATTTGCCAATGATAGCTCAGACAAGGGATTGATCTCCAAAATATATAAAGAACTAATATGACTCAACACCAGGGAGACAGACAGCCCAATTAAAAAATGGACAAAGGACATGAACAGATGCTCTCCTAGGAGGACATACAACAGGCCCACGGGCATGTGAAAAAATGCTAAACATCACTAGTCATTAGAGAAATGCAAATTAAAACCACAATAAGATACCATCTCACACCTGCCAGAATGGCCATTATCAACAAATCAACAAACAACAAGTGCTGGTGAGGATGTGGGGAAAAGGGAACCCTGGTGCACTGTTGGCGAAAATACAAACTGGTGCAGCCAGTATAAAAGACAGTATGGAATTTACTCAATAAAACAAAAATAGAGCTCCTTATGACCCAGTGATTCCACTGCTAGGATTACACCTGAAGAATCCTGAAACACCAATTCAGAAGAACCTCTTTATCCCTATGTTCATAGCAGCACTATTTACAATAGCCAAGTGCTGGAAAAAACTTAAGTGCCCTTCAGTGGATGAATGGATCAAAAAACTGGTACATTTTCATAATGGAGTTCTAGGCAGCAGAAGGAAAGAAGGAACTTCTACCATTTGCAATTGCATGGATGGAACTAGAGAATATCAGGCTTAGTGAAATAAGCCAGGAAACAAAAGTTAAATACCATGTTATCACTTAATACAGGACACTAAAGAACAAAACATGCAGATGAATGGAAGGGAACAAGAGACAGGGAAAAAGAGGAAGAGCAGAATGACAGTGACTAGAAGGGAAGGGAAGAAGGGGTAAAGCAGGGGAAGGGTTCAGTTGAGAAGCTTGTGTGAAGGACTCATGGACAAGGACAAAGAGCTGGGGATTGACTGTGGGAGAGGGTGCAGGGAGGGTGGGGCAGGGGAGAGCAATGGGGGAAAATGAAACAATTGTAGTACAATAATAATAAACAAATTTTTTTTAAATTTAATTTTATTATTGTTGTATTACATCCATCCCCTTTTTGCTCCCCTCTGTCCCCTTCCCCACCCAACTACTACCACCCAAAGCCAATTCCACTTGTTGTCCATGTCCATGGTTCTTCCATACTAAAAAATTTTAAATATATAAAAAAGGCAGTTCTATTTTTGATTTTTTGAGGAAATTTCATACTCTTCTCCATAGTGGCTACACCAGTTTACATTCCCACCAACAATGTACTAGAGTTCCCCTTTCTCCACATCCCTGCCAGCACTTGTTTACTGATTTGTTAATGATTGCCATTTTGACAGGTGTGAGGTGGTATCTCATTGTGGTTTTAATTTGCATCTCTCTGATGGCTAGTGATGTTGAGCATCCTTTCATATGCCTATGGGCCCTTTGTACGTCCCCATAGGAGAAGTGTCTGTTCAGGTCCTTTGCCCATTTTTCAATTGGGTTATCCACCTTCCTGGTGTTGAGTCATATAAGTTCTTTATATATTTTGGAGATCAAACCTTTGCCTGAGTTGTCATTGGGGAACATATGGTTGGTTCCTTTTTCATTTTGTTGGTGTCTTCTTTAGGTGAGCAGAAACTTTTCTGTTTGATGTAGTCCAATTTGTTTATTTGTTTATTTTCCTTTCACTGGGAAAGATATCAGTGAAAATATTGCTGTGTGGCATATCTGCAATTTTTCTGCCTTTCTTTTCCTCTAGGACTTTTATGGTGGCAAAGCTTATGTTTAAGTCTTTTATCCATCTTGAGTTTATTCTGGTGTATGGTGTAAGTTGGTGGTCTGGTTTCTTTTTTTGTGTGATCCTGTTTAATTCTCTCAACACCACTTGTTGAAGAGACTATTTGCACTCCATTTTATGTTCCTCCCTTCTTTGTCGAACATTAGTTGGCCAAAGGGCCCTGGGTTTATTTCTGGGCTCTCTATTCTGTTCCATTGATCTGTTTGTCTGTTTTTGTGCCAGTACTAGATTGTGTTGAATACTTAGTCTTTGTAATATAATTTGATATCTGGTATTGTGATTCCTCCTACATCATTCTTCTTTCTCAAGATTTCTGTAGCTATTCAGGGTCAATTTTGGCCCCATATAAGTTCAAGTACTTTTTCTAAATCTGTGAAATATGACATTGGTATTTCAATAGGGATTGCATTGAATCTATAGATAACTTTGGGTAGTATGGCCATTTTAATGATAATTCTTCTCATCCATGAACATGGTATATGCTTCCATTTATTTGTATCTTTTAAAATTTCTTTCTTCAGCATTCTGTAGTTTTCCAATTACAGGTCTTTTATCACCTTGGTTAAGTTTATTCCTAAGTACTTTATTTTTCTTGTTGCTATAGTAAATGGTATTTGTTTTCTAGTTTCTTTCTCATGTTTCATTGTTGGTGTATAAAAATGCCTTCAATTTCTGGCTATTGACTTTGTATTCAGCTGTTTTGCCAAATTCATTTATTAGGTTGAGTAATTTTTTAGTGAAGTATGCAGGGTTTTCTATGCACACTATCATGTCATTGGCAAAACTGACAGTTTTACATTTTCCTTTTCAATTTGGATGCCTTTGATACCTTTTTCCTATCTGATCGTTATGACTAGAACTTCCAAAGCTATGTTGAATAGAAGTGCAGAGTGAACATCCTTGCCTTGTTCCTGATCCTAAGATAGTCTTTCAGTTTTTGCCCATTGAGTATGATGTTGGCTCCAAGTTTCTCATATATGGCTTTCAACATGTTAAGACATGCTCTTTCTATTTGCATTTTGCCAAACATTTTTTATCATAAATGGATGTACTTTATCAAATGATTTGTCAGCATCTATTGATATGATCATATAGTTTTAGTCTTTCATTTTGTTTATGTGGTATTTTATGTTTATTGATTTGTGAATATTGTACAATCATTGCATCCCTGGGATTAATCCCACTTGGTCATGGCATATCATCTTTTTAATATTTTGCTGGGTTTGGTTTGCTAATATTTTGTTAAAGATTGTTGGCATCTATGTTCATCAGTGATATTGGCCTATAGTTTTCTTGCTTTGTTGTGTCTTGACCAGGTTTTGGGTTTAGCATTATATTGGCCTCATAGATTGATTCTGGGTGCCTTCCCTCTTCTTGGATTTTTTGGAATAGGTTGAGAAAGATAGTGGTTAGTTCTTCCCTAAACGTTTGGTAAAATTCACCTGTGTAGCCATTTGTTCCAGGGCTTTTGTGTGCTCAGAGTTTTTTGATTACTGCTTCAACTTCACTAGTTGTTATTGTCCTAGTTCAACTTTCTGCTTCTTCTGGATTCAGTTTTGGTAGATTATACCTTTCCAGAAATTTGTTCATTTCACCCAGGTTGTCAAATTTCTTGTCATATATTTATATGTAGTAATTCCTTGCAATCCTTTGTATTTCTGTGACATTAGTTGTAATTTATTCTCTGTTGTTTCTGATTTTGTTTACTTGGATTCTCTCTCCTATTTCCTTGGTGAGTGTGGTTAAAACTTTTCTATTTTGATTATCTTTATAAAGTACCAACTCATGGATTTATTGATCTTTTGAATTGTACTTTTCATCTTTATGTCATTTAATTCTGCTTTGATCTTGATCATTTTCTTCCTTCTACTTGCTCTAGACTTTGTTTGTTGTTGCTCATCTAGTTCTTGCAGCTTCATGGTTAGGTTGTTTGTTTGAGCTTCTTCTAACCTTTTTAGGTAGGCCTGTATTGCTATGAATTTCCCACCGAGGACTGCCTTTGCTGTGTCCCATAGATTTTGGGCTGTTGTATATTCATTTTCATTTGTTTCCAGAAACTTTTTAAAAGATTTTATTATTATTTTTTCTTAGAGAGAGGGGAAAGAAGGGAGGAAGAAAGGGAGAGAAGCATCAATATATGATTGCCTTTCACCTGCCTCAAGCTATGGACCTGGCTGGAGACCTGACTTGCAACCTGGTTATGTCTCCTGACTGGGAATTGAATCAGTGACCTTTGGGTTTGCTGGATGATGCTCAATCCACTGAGCCACATCAGCCAAGCCATGTTTCCAGAAACCTTTTTATTTCTTACTTGATCTCATTTTAAACATAATTATTATTTAATAGCATGTTATTCAGCCTCCATAAATTTGAATATTTTTGTTTTTTTTCCCCTTGGTTTTGTTCCTAGCTTCAAGCCATTGTAGTCTGAGAAAGTGCTTGATATAATTAATTTTTTTTTTTTAATTTGTGGAGTCTTGTTTAGTGTCCTAACATGTGGTCTATTTCTGAGAAAGTTCCATGTGCATTTGAAAAGAATGTGTATTTTGCTTCCTTGAGGTGAAAAATTTCTATATATCAGTTAAGTCCATTTCATCTAGAGCATTGTTCAATGCCATAATATTCTCTGCTTTTTCTTTGCTTGGAATATCTGTCCATTGTTGACAGAGGGGTTTTAAAATACCCTACTGTGAATGTGTTGTTTTCTATACTTTTCTTGTAGTCCTCCAAGATTTTTCTTATATCATTGGATGTTCCTATATTTGGTGCATATATGTTTACAAGGGTTATATCTTCCTGATTGATTATTACCTTAAATATTATAAAATGCCCTTCACTGTCTCTTTTGATGCCCTTTGTTGGGAAGTCTGTTTTGTCTAATATGAGTATTGTTACCCCAGGTTTTTTGTGTTTGTCAATTTGCTTGACATATTTTTTCTATCCCTTCATGTTCAGTCTGCATACCTCTCTTGTTCTGAGCTGTGTCTCTTGTAGATAGCATATATGTGGATCCAGTTTTCTTAACCACTCACCTACATTATGTCTTTTGATTGGAGCATTTAATCCATTTAAAATTAAGGTCATTATTGATAGATACTTATTCACTGTGATATTTTTCTCTTTGTACCTGTGTTTCTCTCACTTTTTCTTTCTTTTCTTATATCAGTCCTTTTAACATCTTGTGCAGTGCTGGTTTGGTGGAGGTGTATTTTTTCAGCTTTCTTTTCTCTTGGAAACTCCTTATTTCACCTTCCATTTCGAATAAGAACTTTGCTGGTTGGCATAGTCTTGGTTGGAGGCCTTTGCTTTTCATTGCTTGAATTATTTTTTTTGCCACCCTTTTCTGGCTTGTAGTGTTTCTGTTGAGAAATCAGCTGATAGCCTTATCAGAGTTTCCTTGCATTTTATTAGCTGTTTCTGTCTTGGTGCCTTTAGGATTTTATCTTATCTTTGATTTTTGCTATTTTAATTATAATGTGTCTTAGAGTGTGTCTCTTTGTGTTCATCTTCATTGGGACCCTCTGTGCTTCCTGGACTTGGGTATTTCTTTTTCTCTCACCAAGTTAGTGAAATTTTCTGTCATTACTTTTTCAAACTGGTTTTCTATTCCTTGCTCCTTTTCCTCTCTTTCTGGTATCCTTATGATACAGATATTATTACATTTTATGTTGTCCTACAGCTCTTTTAACACTTCTTCATTCTTTTTTGTGTTTTTTCATTTTGTTGTACTCTCTGGTTATTTTTTTCCATGTTGTGCTCCAATTCGCTGGTCCAGTCCTCTGTTTCCTCTAACCTGTTTTGGGCTCCTTCTATTGTATTTTTCAGTTCAGAAATTTTATTCTTCATTTCCTCCTGGTTCTTACTGATGGTTTCTATGTTCTCTTTAATGCTGTTGTAGGTTTCAGTAAGTTCCTTATAGTTTCCCCAGAGTTCTTTGTAGTTTCCTTTGAGCTCATTGAGTTCATTGAGCTTTCTTATAACCATTGATTTGAATTCCATGTCTGATAGTTTGCTTGTCTCTATTTCACTTAGTAGTCTTTCAGTGGATTCCTCCCCTCCTTTCAATAATGGACTGTTTATTTTTATCCTCATTTTAGGTGTCTTTTTCTTGCTTGTTTTTGTCTCTTAAATTTATCTGCTGTGACTCCCTGCCTTCATGGAATGCCCTTCTGCAGTAGGAGCTTTATGAGATTCAGTGGTGTGGTCTTCTAGTTTTCCTAAACTTGTTGCCCTTCGGATGCCTCCCCCCGCCCCCCCATTAATTTGAACTGTCTGGTTATATTTTGGGTTTGGCTGATGTGTTGTCCTTTATGAGTTTTTCTATCCAAAAAACTGATAGAAACACTCCTTCTACCATGTTTCATATACTGTTATTGAGCTCCTCCTTATCTTCCAGCTACACTAGCACTTGAGAAAGCATTCAGTGCAGCCCACTACTCTGCCATCATCTTCCTCTCCTCCTCTCTCTCTCTTTCACATTTATTTTTAACTTATTTATTATTATTATATTACATTCATCTCATTTCCCCCTCTCTGCTCTCCCCTTCCTCACCCTCCTTATCCATCCCCACCCACAGTCAATCTCACATGTTGTTCATGTCCATGGGTCATCCAGGCTAGTTCCTTGACTAAACTGTTCCACTTCCTTGCCTCCTTCTCTCCCACCCCCTTATGCACACTGAAAGTGTGTTCCTTGTATTCATGTCTCTAGTTCTGTTTTGTTTGCTTCTTTGTTTGTTTGTTTGTCATTAGTTTCCTGTATTAAGTGAGAACATGTGGTATTTAATTTTTGCTGCCTGGCTTATCTCACTAAGCATGATACTCTGCAGTTCTATCCATGCTATTGCAAATGGGAGGAGTTCTATCTTTCCTTCTGCTGCACAGAACTCCATTGTGTAAATGTACCAAAGTTTTATGATCCACTCATCCTCTGAAGGGCACTGAAGTTGTTTCTAGTACTTGGCTATCGTAAATAGCACTCCTATGAACATAGGGGTGCATAGGTTCTTCTGAATTGGTGTTTCAGAATTCTTTGGGTATAATCCTAGCAGAGGAATCACTTGGTCATAAAATAGTTCTATTTTTAGTTTTTTTTTAGGAGATTCCACACTGTCTTCTATAGTGGCTGCACCAGTCTTCATCAGTCTGCATTCCCACCAGCAGTGTACCAGGGTTCACTTTTCTCCACATTTTCACCAGCACTTGTTGTTTGTTGATTTGTTGGTGAAGGCCATTCTGATGGGTGCGAGGTGGTATCTCATTGTAGTTTTAATTTGCATCTCTCTGATGGCTAGTGATGTTGAGCATTCTTCATGTGCCTATGAGCCCTTTATATGCCTTCCTTGGAGAAGTGTCTGTTCAGGTCCTTTGCCCATTTTTTAATTGGGTTGTTTGTCTCCTTTGTGTTGAGTTGTATTAGGTCTTTATATATTTTGGAGATCAAACCCTTGTCTGAGGTGTTGTTAGCAAATATGTTTTCCCATATGGTTGATTCTCTTTTTATTTTCCTGATGTTTTCTTTGGCTGAACAGAAACTTCAGTTTGATGTAGTCCAATTTGTTTATTTGTTCCTTTATTTACCTTGCCTTGGGAGATAGTTCAGTGAACATTTTGCTGTGTGGGATATCTACAATTTTTTTTTGCCTATGTTTTCCTCTCGGGCTGTTAGGGTGTCAAGGCTTGTTTAAATCTTTTATCCATCTTGAGTTTATTCTGGTGTATGGCGTAAGTTGGTGTAGTTTGCATGTGCCTGTCCAGTTCCCCTAAAACCACTTGTTGAAGAGGCTATTTGCACTCCATTTTATGTTCCTTTTCTTTTTGTTGAATATTAGTTGCCAATAGAGTCCTGGGTTTATTTCTGGGCTCTCTATTCTGTTCCATTGATGTCTTCTTCTGTTCTTGTGCCAGTATCAGACTGTTTTGGTTACTATGGCTTTGTAATATAGCTTGATATCTTGTATTGTGTTTCTTCCTACTTTGTTCTTCTTTCTCATGATTGTTGTAGCAATTCAGGGTCATTTTTGACTCCATATGAATTTTTATGTGTTTGTTCTAAATCTCTGAAATATGATGTTGGTATTTTAATAGGGATTGCATTGAATCCATAGATAGCTTTGGGTAGTATGGTCATTTTAATGATGTTAATTCTTCCCAACCATGAACATGATATATACTTCCATTTATTTATATCTTAATTTTTATCTTTAGTGTTCCATAATTTTCTGAGTATATGTCCTTCACTTCCTTAGTTTATTCCTCAGTATTTTATTTTTCTTGTTGCTATTGTAAATGAAACTTGTTTTCTAGTTTCTTTCTCTGATGTTTCATTGTTGATGTATAAAAATGCCTTTGATTTCTGGATATTCAGTTTATATCCAGCTATTTTGCCAAATTCAGTTGTTAGGTGGAGTAGATTTTTAGTGGAATCTATAGGGTTTTCTATGTATCCTATCATGTCATTTGCATATAATGACAGTTTTACTTTGTCCTTTCCAATTTGGATGCCTTTGATTTCTTTTCCTTCTCTGATCACTGTGGCTAGAACTTCTAAGACTATGTTGAATAGAAGTGGCTAGAATGGACACCCTTGCCTTGTTCCTGACCCTGAAAGGGAAATGCTTTCAATTTTTGCTTTCAGTTTTTGCTCATTGAGTATGATGTTAACTTCAGGTTTCTCATATACAGCCTTTATTATATTGAGGTATGCTCCCTCAATTCCCACCTTGCTGAGGGTTTTTATCATAAAAGGGTGCTGTACTTTATCAAATGCTTTTTCAGCATCTATTGATATGATCATATTGTTTTTGTCTTTCAGTTTGTTTTGTGTGATGTATTACATTTATTGATTTGCAAATATTGAACCATCCTTGCATCCCTGGGATGAATCCCACTTGGTCATGGTGTATAATTTTTTAAATGTATTGCTGGATCTGGTTTGCCATTATTTTTTCTTGAGAATTTTTGCATCTATGTTCATCAGAGATATTGGTTTGTAGTTTTCTTTCTTTGTTATGTCTTGATCTGCTTTTGGGATTAGAATAATACTGGCCTCATAAAAAGTGTTTGAGAGTTTTCCCTCTTCTTGGATTTTTTGGAATAGTTTAAGGAGGATAGGAGGTATTTCTTCTCTAAATATTTGATAAAATTCACCTGTGTAACCATCTGATCCAGTGCTCTTGTGCACTGGGAGTTTTTTTTTTTTTTTTTTTTTTTTTAATCACTTCTTCAATTTCACTAGTTGTTATTGGTTTCTTCAGGCTTTCTACTTCTTCTTGATTGAGTTTTGGTAGGTTATGCACTTCCAAAAATTTGTCCATTTCACCCAGGTCATCAAATATCTTGTCATGTAGTTTTATGTTGTAATTTCTTACAATCCTTTGTATTTCTGTGGTATTGATTGTGACTTCTCTTCAGTCATTTCTGGTTTTGATTATTTGGATCTTCTCTCTGGGCTTTGTTTGTTTTTGCTCCTCTAGTTCTTGAAGCTTTTTTGATTATGTTGTTTGTATAAGTTTCTTTTAGCCTTTTTAAGGTAGGCCTGTATCACTATCAATTTCCCTCTGAGGACTGCCTTTGCTGTGTCCCATAGGTTTTGGTGTGTTGTGAATTCATTTTCATTTGTTTCCAGATACTTTTTGATTTCCTGTTTGATATCATTATTAACCCTTTCATTACTTAATAGCATGTTATTCATTCTCCATGAATTATATTGTTTCTGGATTTTTTCTTTGAGATTGGTTTCTAGTTTCAAGCAATTGTGATCTGAGAAGATGCTTGGTATGATTTCAATTTCCTGGAATATGTGGAGGCTTGTTTTGTGGCCTACCATATGGTCTATCTTTGAGAATGTTCCATGTGCATTAGAGAAGAATGAGTATTTCATCTATTTCAGGTGAAAAGTTCTGTATATATCAGCTAAGTTCATTTCTCCTAGAGCGTTGTTCAATGCTACAATACCCTTGGTGTTTTCTTCTTGCTTGAAAAGTCTGTCCATTGTTGATAATATGGTATTAAAATACCCTACTATGAGCATGTTGCTGTCTATATCCTTCATGAAGACCTCCAAGATTTTCCTCATACATATGGTTGCTCCTATATTTGGTGTGTGTGTGTGTGTGTGTGTGTGTGTGTGTGTGTGTGTATATATATATATATATATATATATATATATATATATATATATATGTATGACATATGGGTTATGTCATCTTGATGGCTTGTTCCCTTAAGTATTATGAAATGCTCTTCTTTGTCTCTTTTTATGGCCTTCATTGTGAAATCTGTTTTGTCTGATATAAGTATTGCAACCCCAGCCTTTTTTTCATGTCCATTTGCTTGAAATACATTTTCCCACCTCTTCACTTTCAGTCTATTTCAATCTTTTGTTCTGAGGTGGGTCTCTTGAAGACAGCATATATGTGGGTCATGTTTTCTTATCCATGCAACTACCCTATGCCTTTTTATTGGGACATTTAATCTGTTTACATTTAAGGTTATTATCGAAAAGTACTTCTTCATTGACATTTTTCCCCTTTGTTTCTGTGTTCCTCACTGTCTCTTTGTTTCTTAATCTTTTTAAAGGAGACCTTTTAGCATCTCTTGCACTGCTAGTTTGGTGGAGGTGTATTGTTTTAGCCTTCTTTTGTCTGGGAAACTCCTTATTTCACCTTCCATTTTGAATGAGAGCTTTGCTGGGTAGAGTATTCTTGGTTGCAGGCCTTTGTTATTCATTACTTGGAGTACTTTTTGCCATTCCCTTCTGGCTTGTATTGTTTCTATTGAGAAATCATTTGATAACCTTATCAGAGCTCCTTTATTTGTTATTTGCTATTTCTCTCTTGATGCTTTTAGTATTATCTGTTTGTCTTTAAAGTTTGCTATTTTAATTATGATGTGTCTTGGAGTAGGCCTGTTTTGGTTCATCTTCATTGGGACCCTCTGTGCTTCCTAGACTTGAGTGACCCTTTTATTTGTCATTTTAGGGAAGTTTTGTGTTATTACTTTTTCAAACAGGTTTTCTATCCCTTGCTTCTCTTCTCCTTCTAGTATTTCTGATACAGATATCATTGCATTTCATGTTGTCCTGTATCTCTCTTAAAACCTCTTTATTCTTTTTCAATCTTTTTTCATTTTGTTGCAATGTCTGGTTATTTATTTCTTTTTCTGTTGTCATCCAATTTGCTGATCCAGTCCTCTGCTTTATCTAACCTGCTTTGAGTTCCTTCTATTGTCCTTTTCAGTTTTGAGATTGTGTTCCTCATTTCCTCCTGGTTCTTACTGATGGTTTCTATGTCCTTTTTAATGCTGGTGTAATTTTCATTAAGTTCCTTGTAGTTGCTCTGGTGTTCTTTGTAGTTTTCTTTGAGGTCTGTGAGCTCATTGAGTTTTCTTATAATGATTTCTTTGAAATCCATGCCTGATTGCTTGTTTGTTTCTATTTCATTTCTCAGTCTGTGTGGTGATTCCTCCTTTACTTTTCATGATGGCCTGTTTCTTTTTCTCCCCACTTTTGGTGTCTGTTGTTGCTTATTTTTGTTTCTTGGGTTAATCTGCTTTGACTTCCTGCCTTCGTGGAGTGCCCTTCTGTGTTAGATTTGTAGGTTTTAGTGTTGCAGCCTCCTACATTTCCTTAACTTGTTGCTCTTGGGGTGCCCTTTATGTTATTAACTTGGGCTCTCTGGTTGTATTTTGGATTTGTTTTATCTGTTGCTCCTTTTCTCCAGTTGGCTGATTGAGAGACACTCCTTCTATCATGTCTCATATACTGTTATTGAGCTGCTTGTTAGGGATTGATAGTTCATGTAGCTCTCGGTGTAACTCAGGTGCTTGAGATTAGCGGTGATCCATTTCCAGAATCTTCCTCTTTCCATGATCAAGTGTCTGCAGTCTGTAGTTAGGTTTTGGAGCCTTGGGTTGGCAGGGCCTATGGCCATTACAGTCAGGGGTGGTTCTTAGTGCCACGCTTCTGGGTAGGCTGATCTCTAGTAGCCTAGCTGGGTTTCAGCACTGCTGGCATTTTGGGGCCCTCCCTTCTCATGCTGGTTTTGTGTGGAGAACTGCAGGGTGCCATTTGTGCTGTCGATGGCTAGTTCTCACCCTCTGGCTTCTCAGGGAGGCCTCTGCCACCTGCAACGGGCACCTTGTTCTGAGTGGAGCCCAGCAGTGCTGTTTGAATGCAGGTGATGACTATCCCTCCCCCTCCAGCTTTTTGAGGAGTTTTTAGCAGTCTATGGTGGGTGCGCTGGTTGCACCAGATGCAAGTTCCCCTTTCATGCAGTTTAGAGCTGCTGTTTCTGTTGGAGCCTATGTGAGGTTGTGGGTGTATGGGGTTGGGCCTCCCTTCTGGCTGGGGCTCCAAGCTGTCCTCTTCCCAGGTGGCATGGTGGCACAGTTTTCAATTCACTGGCCAGTGCGCTCCTGTGCTCCCACTCCTGCTCTCACTCAGGCGGGTCTCTTTTCCCCTGCCTATGGCCCCAGGAGGTACTTCCTTTCTCTCAGCCTCGGGAGTGAGGTTCTCACACAGTCCCTCCCCTGTAGGTGTTCAATTCCTCAATCCCCCCAAGTTTGTGCTCACTGTCCCCACATCATTGCTCAGATTTCTAGTAACCAGGGAGCCTGAAGCTGTCTTCAGTCAGAACCACCTCTCTGGGCAGAGCTGCCACTGCCCAGAGAGTGTATATAGTGTGTGTATATCTGTATAGATATATAACTTGTTGGTAATGAACTGCTTTAGCTGTTTTATGTATCAGAAACTCTTTATTACTTCTTCAATTTTAAATGGTAACCTTACTGGGTAAGGTAGTCTTAATTGTAGGTCCTCACTTATAATTACTGTGAATATTTTGTGCCAGTTCCTTCTGGACAAGAATGGTTTTGTTGAGAAATTAGCTGACAGTCTTATGGGAGGTCTCTTGTAGGTAATTGTCTTTCTCTTGCTGCTTTTAAGGTTTTTTCTTTGTCTTTAACCTTTGACATTTTAATTGTGATGTGATTTGGTGTGGGCCTTTTTGGGTACATTTTGTTTGGAACTCCGTGCTTCTGTACTTATTGTTTATTTCCTTCTCCAGGTTAGGGGAAATTTTAGTCATTATTTCTACTTTTACTGGTACCCCTATGATGTGGATGTTGTTATACTTCATGTTGTTTCAGTGGTCTCTTAGACTGTCCTCATTTTTTAAATTCTTTTTTCTTTTCTGCTGCTCTGATCCAGTGATTTTTGCTACCTTGTCTTCCAAATCACTAATTTGATCCTCTGCTTTATCTAACCTGTTGTTGATTCCTTCTAGTGTAGCCTTTATTTCAGATATTGTATTATTCATTTCTAACTGGCTCTTTCTTATGGTTTTTATGCCCCCTTTTATGCTTACTTTTCCTTTTCTAAGTTCTTACTAGGTTTATACAATCTTACTTTAAGATTCTTGAGCATCCTTATAACCATTGTATTGAAAACCATATCTGGTAGACTTCTTGTCTCCATTTTATTTAGTTGTTTTTCTGGGATTCTCCTGTTATTTCATTTGAAACATTTTTTAATCTCCCCATTTTGGCTGCTTCTCTCTATTCATTTCTGTATTTTAGGTAGATCTGCTATGTCTCCCATTCTTGGTAGATTGGCCTTATATATTAGTTGTTTTGTGTGGCTCAGTAGCACAGTCTTCATTATTACTCAAGAAAGGTGCTCCAGGAATATTCTTTGTATGAGTTATGTGAACCCTCCTGTTGTGGTTGAGTCTTGATTGCTGTTGCCCTGTTGTGCATGGGGTTGATTCACAATGTGTTTTACTACAAAGAATTATCTTGACCACAGTATAATAGCTGCTGTGCAGTTTTTGAACACACCAAGTGAAAATCATCCCAGCAGGGTCTGACACCTGCTGAGATACCTTTAGATGTGCTGCTTGTAGAGCTCTGGGTCCTGCTCTGGGTCCTGCTCTGATGTGGACTGAAGATCACTACTAGGTGTCTTATGTCTGGAGACTTTCGAGAGAGACTCCAGTGCAATTCAGTCAGATGCTGCTTGTGACTGACTGGCCCTAGGCTACCTGTTCAAAGCTACTAAGTGATCCATTGTTTGTAGAAAACTATCCTGGGCCTAGGCTTGTGTGAGAGTAGCCAAGTTGCAATGTTGCATACCAATGTCAACTTTCACAAGCCCCAAGCTCCAGAGCAGGTCAACAACTGGCTGAAAGCACCCTGAGACCCACCTTCACTTGCCTCTGCTGGCTGCCTGTTAGGCTCAGTCACTGAAAGAGCCTAGTATACATAGTACGTGAGTTGTGGGAAGTAGGTTCTCAGTGAATCACCAAGTAGGAGTGAATTGTGTTCACCAGATTGATGTGGATTTAAACTCAGTGCCAGTGCTGACTTTGAGGCAATCAGCTAAAGCCCCAAGGTACACAAATGTTAGGTGCCACCTAGTGGGTGGCTGTGTACCTTTGTGATGGGGTAGGGTCTCAGGGAGTTGTCAACATGAGGCTGGCAGAATTCATTAGTCATAAACAGACCTAAATTTGACCCTGTGAAAGGAGGGTTCTGCACTGATCAGGTGTCTTAGGGAAAATTGGCTTTGTTCTAGAGCCATAAAAGTCTGCCTATCTTTGATTTTGGCTGGGCCTCCTGTCCAACCCTATCAGTAGAGCAGGGATTTTGGGAGCCAGTTGGGTGGGGTTAGTGGCTATCTCCTGGGTGTTTGACATGAGTCAGGCTTGATAAAGGGGGAAAATGATCCCAACCCCAGAGTCAGACAACTCAATCCTTGAAATCCCCTAATCTGCCTGTACATCTATATTGCAGGCCCAGGGAGCTGGTTGCTTCACAGGGCAGAAACTCAGCAGGGTGGTGCCACAGGCAGTTGGGAGGGTGGGGCTATTTCATACCAAGAAAAGTGCTTACCTGAGAAAGATGGCATCTGTGGGCTGTGTGGGAAAGGGACTCAGCACACAGACTCTGGTAGTTGTCCCTTTGGCTCTCTTTCTGGAGCCATGCAACCTAATCTCTCCTCACTCAATTCTAGTCCACTTTGAACCACCCTCCCTCCACTGGAGCCTAGGGTGAGTGACTATGAGATTTTATGTTCTGGCCCTTTAAGAGACTGCGTGTGTTTCTAGCAGACTCCTGTTTCTCTCTGGAAGATAGACTTTCCCCTAAATTTCACAAACATATACTGTGTGGGCTTTTCCTGGCTCTGGTGTTCTAGGCTGAGCTATCCTGATTTCCCAGCTGTCATATGTGGGTGGAACCAAGCACTTTTGGCCTCTTTGTCCTTCCTACCAGTTTTAATGTGGCTTCTATAAATCCTTGGTTATAAGACTTCTGTTCAGCTAGTCTTTGGTTGGTTACTCAGGTTGATTGTTCTGTATTTTAGTTGTAATTCCTGTTTGGTCCTGGGGGAAGATGAGTATAACTGCCACCTACCCCACCATCTTGGATTCTCTTCAATGTTTTAAACTTTTGTTTAAAAATGCAAATATGTAAATGCCTTTAAGTGAGGCCAATTTTTTTCCTATTTCACCACAGGCTCTACAAACCCTATTGTTTAACATTCATCCTTTTCTCACATTGTTATGATCTGTTAGGTCCTTGAAGACACTTAATCACATGGCCTCTGTTATCTTCTTTTGGAACAGAGGTCATCTAGGAGGGCAGCAGCATTACTAAAGGATATTCCAGAAATGGAGGAAATGACATTTTCTTTGGTTGACAACAATGCTTGGGGGTGATGATGGCCTTTAAAGGGTGGGAGTCAAGGATACTATACACCCTGCATTACAGTGTACAAGCCTACACAATAAAGATTTTCCCTGTATTCCATGTGACTTTTAAATACCTCACTCAGACATTCAGGTAGGGATAAACCTAAAATTATCTGAGCATAGAATATAACTTCATTTTTATACGAATGGGAAGTACTTTTGTACAATTTTATTATATACTTAATTTTTGAGAAATGCAACTACTGTGTAAATCAAAGGAAGAGCTTACCTTGTTTAAACTTCATCTAGGGTTCTTTACCATTTTCAAAGATTATATTAGTTCTAATGCACATTTATGGTATTTGAATAGTTAATACAATACTCCCTCTAATAATCTGCATTTGTAGTTTATACATACATGACAAATTTGTCACATTCATTGTAATTCTTTGGATATATTTCTATAACCATTATTTTGAAAGGTCAAATATGAAGTGTAGAGAAAATATTCAGTTCAATATTTTCTTAAATCCAAGCTCCTTCATTTTAAATAGGTACAAGAATCTGAATTTTTAATTATGTTTTCAGTTTATTCATGCCTGAACATATACATATTGAAATATGTGATATATTATAATTATTATCATATTATAAAGCTCTTTCCTGATATTTCATTTATAATATTTTAGTGAAGCCATTACATTGACAATTTCTGTGTAGATTATAGTATTGATGTTTTTTTCAAAGAGGACATTAAAAGATATATGTTAAGACAAGGAGACCTTGGCCCTGGCTCAGTTGATTAGAGCATCACTGATACACCAAGGTTGTGGGTTCAATTCCTGATCAGGGTATATACAAGAATCAACCAATGTATGCATGAATAAGGGGAACAACAAATTGATCTCTCTCTCTCTCTCACTTCACCTCCTCTAAAGTCAATAAATAAAAATTTTAAATAGACAAGAAAGCACTGATCTGATAAGAGGGCAGTACACTGGTCTATAATTATGCAACAGGTTTGCTTGAGCAGTTGTTTAAATATTCAGGTTTTTAGACCTTAATTAAGGCCTAAACTAGATCCTGTAAGAACTAAGCTCAGGAAGAAATTTTTTATTACAGTTTACATTCAGTATTATTTTGTATCATTTCAGGTGTACAATATCACTATCATACAAGTCATAAAGCCCCTACCCCTGACTATTTTCAGTGCACACCTGGCACCGTACACAATTATTACAATATTACTGACTATATTCCCTACTTTACTTTTCATCTCTTGACTATTCTGTAACTACTAATTTGTGCTGTTTCATTCCTTCACCTTTTTACCCAGTCCTCCAACCCATCTCCCATCTGGCAACCACCACTCTGGTTTCTGCATTTATGTGTCTATTTCAACTTTGTTTGTTTATTTTGTTATTTAGATTCCACACATAAGTGAAATCATATGGTATTTGTCTTTCTCTGATTGAATCTATATTTTTAATAAGCTCCTGGAATGATTCTGATATTGTATTTTAAAAATACATTCATGATCTGGTATTTGGAAAGCATTGATCTTGATGTCATCACCTTCTATCTTTATATTTTAGTCCTAACCTCATTTATTCTTAGAAAAGAAAAAAATCCAATTATTTATTCCATTTTATTTTGAGTACTTCACTCATTTCTTTTTCTCTGTCCACATGTTTTAAAAATTAATGGCTTAAAGGCCTTATTTGACTACATTTGCTTCCTAAAACTATATTTTATCATTCACATTTATTTCCTGAATGAATGTCTCCTATCCCCAGTAATATTTATTCACTATTCTGAGTGACTTATGTCTTCTACTTTCACCATTTTAACAAAACTACTTTTCTAAGCTATTCTAACTGACAATGCAATGGCATTTCAGCTCTCCGTCTACTCATTCTTTCCAGCATTATACACTTTTGAAAATCTTATCCTTTTAGAAAATTTTATTTTTCTTGGTTTATAGAACAGTCAACTTTTATGATTCTTCTCTTACCACTCTGATGAACACTGGTAATATTTTTTCTGATCCTTCTTCTATCCACTTATTAAGGATCCTTTCAAAGATTTAGTCCATAGATCAATTTTCTATGCAAATTTATTTCTAAAATTGTGTCAATAGCTATTTTTGCCTTCTGGGCATTTATTTATATACAATATATCCTTAGGATATCTCAGTTTATATATCGACAACTTAACTTATTTTTCCTCATAAGCCAGCCACAGTTATCTTTTTTTAGAAACTGGGATAGTTAGTACCACTACCAAATTACTGAGCTTTGAAGCCTCTGTCAACTTAAACAACTTTTTGTCATCTTTCATATATAATTAGTTTTCATATTCTACTGGTAGTATTCCCACAACATCTGCAATACATCTTTTAAATTCCTACCATATCTATCATCATTTCAACCACTTACTGCCTTTCATGTTGATTCAGGCCTCCTACGTGGTCTCCCTTCTTCTAACTCCCTTGTTTCCAACTACTGCTCAGCAGTAAACTACTTGGCTTCTGAAACCAGGCTGTCAGTGTTTGACTTTACCACTTATTGCATGTCCTTGAACAAATCACTTAATCTCTTTCTGTGCTTTAGTTTCCCCATGTATACAGTAAAGCTGCTAAAAATATCAATCACATAAAAATGTTTCAGTGATGAAAAGAGATGTTATAAATGTAATTCTTCAAAAATTACCCAAAATAGGATAAGCACTCAATAACTGTCAACTGTTATTAACTCTTTAACCTACTAGCATTTTTACCCAAGTTAATGTTTTTCTCTTCAAAGTCCCCTAGTGTTCTCTACTATTAGAATTTGTAATCATAAAAGTAGCCTCAATTATTTAGGTTCATTTGATATGACATTTTGCCTAAGTTAAGCATGAAGTAATGCAATGCTTTTACTTTGCTCCATTCGGAGCATTTTGATAAACTATATCATCATTATAATTATTTTCTCTCCAGGTCAGATCATATTAAATACTCTTATAGTATTATATCCATTACTGGATCACTTACAGTTCATCTGTGATATCTGACTGATGTGGCATCATGTTTCTTGGTTAGGAACAGTGTATTTTATGAGGTCAGTAACCATTTCTTTGATATATACTCGTATGCTCAATTATGCCTTAGATGTAATACATTTTGCTGTCAGCTAATGGTGTGCCTTCCTGGGAGGCAAAGGAAACAAATGTAACTATAATTGAGAGCTGTGGTACTGACTTTGAGAATGATATTCCATGAAATAGTGCTACGTTCAGTACACTAAGAAAAAAAATATCTTTTGGGGGAGGTGAATATACGCATAAGCTCTTTTTTAAAAGTATTTTTTCAATTACAATTTATATTCAATATTATTTTGTATTAGCCAATACAAAATCATATTCTTTGCAAATAGATCTCCCTGCTATTTCTAGTATACACTTGGAATCATAGTTATTACAATTTTATTAACTATGTTCCCTATGCTGTACTTTACATCCCCATGATTATTTTGTAACTACCAATTTTTACTTCTTAACCCCTTCACCTTTTTCACCCATGCCCCCAATCTCCCTTCCCTTTGGCAACCACCAGTCTGTTCTCTGTATCTGTAAGTCTATTTCTATATTGTTTGCTTGTTTATAGCAATCACACAAGAAAAAATAAATAAAAGCATCCAATTGAAAAGGAGGAAGTAAAAGTGTGTTTCTCTTCTACATTTATTTCTTTGACTATTTTAATATGTACTTTATAGAACATGCTCACTTTTTCAGGATAAGTCAATCTGTTTTCTATGACTAGATTTGACTTTTATATTAAGGGTAGGTGCATTCTTATCTCTAACCTCACCACCCTTGTCCTGGACAAATTATGTGGGTTTGTGTGGATGGAAGTTAGATGTGAATTCAGAGAGTCCATGCCCAGTATATCTCACCCAATTATATATTTAGTGCTCAAACTTGACCACAAACAAGAGAAAGAATACAATGTATTTGCCTACTGCCAGTCACATCATTAAAAATAATAAAACAGGCCCAAAGGGGTATCACTTATGCTAAGCCTTATATTTGTAAACCTAGACTTAACCGTACAGTTTTGGCTTTACCAGAAATGAAAGCTTAAACCAGTCAATCAGAAACTACCTGTTCAGAACTAGTTAGGTAACTTGCTTAATACACTTCTGCTATCTCCTAAAGGAAAGGAACCTTGGAATAAACAACCTACTTTTTTGCCTAGTATAACTGCCTTATTCCTGTTTCCTTCTGCCAATAAAGAGTCTTCCATTGTACATTCTCTTAGAGCTTCTTACTATCTGTTAGACAGTATGCTGCCCAATTGATGTATCATTGAATAAAGTCAATAAGATCTTCAAAATTTACCCTGTTGAACTTATTTAACAACAGTTTTGAATGTTTTCAAAAAGGTCAGCAGAGTGATAGAAAAAAAATACACAGTTGGTTAGAGAAATGGGAGAGAAAAGAGCTGAAGAGAATAGTGGAGAAGAAGGCAAAGATGTGTTCAAGAAGAAACTCTCCCTTATTTTTATCCAGGAAGTTATCTCATGGTTTTACCTGTCTCAATACAAAAAGGTGCTAACAGACTCTGAGTATTGGCCCCCTTCCATCACTGAGAGCAGATTTGAAAGATAATTGACTTCTTTTTTAAAGACTTTATTTATTATTTTTCAGAGAGAGGGGAAGGCAGAGAGGGAGAGAAACATCAACGTACGGTTGCCTTTCACCTGCCTCCAGCTACACATCTGGCTGGATACCTGGCTTGCAACCTGGTTATGTTGCCCTTGCTGGGAATTGAACCAGTGACCTTTGGGTTTGCAGACCAGTGCCTTATCCACTGTGCTACCAGCCAGGGCTTCAATTAACTTCTTAAAGTAGTATAAGAGATCTTTAAAATTTCTATACTTTTAACTTTTTCAAATGCTTCAATTACCTCATACTCCCTCATACTTTCTAGTTTTCTCTCCTTGACTTTGCCTGGAATTTCTTTCCCCATATTAGATGTTCCTTATACCTTGTCTTCCCAAACCCTCAGTCCTCTTCTCTTTACTCACTTCCTTGACCAGCTAAAAACACTGTGATTCCTGCTAACAGCCGCTAAAGCAGCAGGCAATGAAGCAACAAGGTGAGGCATACCTGTAAGATATATAGAAGTCAAAATATGAATTTTTATGGGAAAAGTGCTGATAGACTAGTAAATGAGGATGAAGCATTATCACTTACTTATTAGAAGTAGAAAAATAAGACCTTCAACTTCCATACATTTTCCTTGGGCAGCATATTTGACTTTATTATTCAGGGCTCACCAGAAATCTCTCACCAGCCTAGTGTACATCCTTTCTTCTATCCTTCCCTTTTATAGCCCAACTGGCCCTCCCTTTGAGTAGCCATACACTGAAATGTAAACTTTTACATTAGTTAAACTAGTGAGAAGGCAATATGATTTTATTGCCTTTGATTGATGGGACTGTTATGCTAGCTAAATCAAATCTGCAATTAGAATGTTTCAACATTTAGTTAAGAAGGGTTAAAACATTGCATGTTATAGAGGGCATTATTCATTGTATTATGCTTATAGCAACTACTGCCTCAAGCAAAGATATAGACTCTGACCTTAAAAAATTATTATCTATTGATGCAGTTAAACATATACAATGGGAAACATTTTAAAAGTAATATATATGGCCCTGGCTGGTAGCACAGTGGTTAAGGCGCCGGCCTGTGAACCCGAAGGTCACAGGTTCGATTCCCCAGCCAGGGCACATAACCAGGTTGCAAACCAGGTCTCCAGTCAGATCTGTGGCTGGAGGCAGGTGAAACACAACCATACATTGATTCTCTCCCTCTCTGCCTCTCTCTCCCTTCCCCTCTTTCTAAAACAATAATTAAATAAAATATTTAATAAATAAATACATTAAAAAAAGTAATATATATATATATATATCGACAAATGCATGTTGAATTTGGAGTAAATTGGTCCTGCAGTAATGATGGGGCACTCTGCTGGGGGCAATAAAGAAAGAGATCTGACACATCCCAGTTAGACTTTGAAAAGATATTAAATGGAAGATGAACTTAGAAGCAAAAGAATAAAGAGTTTATGACTGAATCATGGTGTCTTCCAAAAGTCAATGCATCAATTCAGATTTAACTTTAACACCAGTTAGTAATTAGTCACTGTGTAATAGGCTTTGGTAGGCTTGGTGGTTTTGCATATGTGTTCTTATGTACTTATAATGACACTTTATGATACTAATGCTCAGAAGAATTATGTTGGCTTTGACTTACTGTCTTAGTGGTGTGACCTTTTGTGGTGTAGAGGTGCACTTTTTTACTTCCTGGATCTGTGCTTGGTGACAAGCTTGTGTCCCAGTCTGGGCCTAGTTAGCCAATTGGAGACTACCAGAGGGCCACTGTGTTTGTCTCCTTTAGTTGTTAATTCAATCAACCTGTAATTTGAGATCAGATTTAGGCACTGCTGGTTGCAGCAGATTAATTCCTATGGGTGGGGCTGTAGCTTCCACTCAGGCTCCTGCCCTTTGGAGAGAGTGGTCTGCTGGCTATATGGGGGATAGGTCAGCACTAGACTCACTGGCTGCTCCCTCAACTCCTCCCTAAAGCCACTGCTCCAAATCCTCCTTAAGTGTCTCTAGTCCACTGTGCCTTTTCTCTGCTGGAGCCCAGGGTAGGTGGGTGCCTCTATATAAAGGGTGCATGGTCCCTTTAAGAACTCAGTCTCTCTGTCAAGCCAGCTAAACCTGGTGTGTGTGTGTGTGTGTGTGTGTGTTTGTGTTTTCTTTTCACAGCTTTGTTGCTCTAGGCTGGAAAGCCCAGTTGGGGGTTTAGATCTCACCATTCTCAGGTGGAACCCTGGCTGCTAAGATATTTCTCAGTCCCTTCAGCTGCTGCCTGTGGAATCCCCGCCAACCCTCACGTGTCACCGCACTTTCTATTGGCCACGTTGTGATGAAGCGGCCTCTTCTGTTCTGCCTGTGGTAACGTGGCTTCTCTCCAGGTGGTGATGTGTTGGTTATTCCGGATGATTTCTCCCCAATTAAGTTGTAATTCCAGTTTGGTGTTGGGAGGAGATTGGAGTAGCTCCACTTACTCCTCCACCATCTTGCAGTTTTGCAATACACCATTTCTGCGATATATTTCACAAAAATAGCATTCCAGAGTAAAATAAGCATTAAAGAAGAAAGAAACTGCTTAATTTTGCTACAGTATATCTAAAAAACTATCATTTAACATGAAATAATTATTTAACCTATCAGCATATTTAAAATTTTTGTATTAACTCTTCAAAATCCATTGTGTACTTCAAATCAGTGTAAAAATATGTATGTGTGTAAGTGTATTTTTGCATGTTTGCTAATACTGCAATTCATATTACTTAAAACTAATTCTTTAAATAAATGAATTAATGTGTAACAGAAAATTCAGCAGGGTGTAGGAGGTTTAGCCATAGATAAGGGAGTTAACTTAGAGCAGGCTCTGTTTTTCCATGCCAGGTCCCTCTTCTTTGTTCCCCATTTGTGTTGCCTCCATCCCCTTGCTTCTATATTTCCCGCACCTGCTCCCTTTTCTTTTTTTTTTTTTGCATTCTTTTTTTTTTTTTTTTTT
>PVIW01013275.1:0-28089 GCA_004026585.1 Noctilio leporinus
GGGGGGAGGCAGAGGCAAGAAAGGAAGCAGCTTAGACAAGAACCTAGTATAAAGGAACCATGGACATGGACAACAGGGGGGATTGACTTTGTGGGGAATGGGTGGGTGGGGAGGGGGACTGAGGGAGCAAAAAGGGGATGGATGTAATACAACATCAATAAAATTAAAAAAAAAAAAGAAAACAATATGGGGATTGACTGAGGAGGAGAGGTGGTGGGGCTGAGTGGAGGTGGGCAAAGAGAGAAAAAGGGAGGACAACTGTAATAGCATAAACAATAAAATAGAAAAAATAAAATAAAATTAACAACATATTGTGAACTTATTTTCAGGCTTTTAAATGTATTTGTACTAAATCATTTAAAGTCCTATACAATAGTGTATGTTTATACTATATCATGATTATATACCATAGAAGTTTATATTTGTGAAATTATGATATATAATGCTTCATCAGTTAATAAAGTGCATATTGAATGCAAAAAGAGAGAAGTGTTAAGTTCCTACAGCATCTTATCAAAATTATGAGGAATGCTGTAAACTGAGTAAAATAATGGTTTTCAAGGACCTGATGTATTTATACATAGTGGGGTGACAGATATCTAAGCCTTCTGATATTTCCCAACTTTATTCCATTTAATTATGTGGGTAAATAGGTTAAGTTTTTCAGGGGTTATTCTCATTATTGATCTACTTCAGAAACTCTATTGACTACCTATTGCTTATTATCTTAAATCTAGAATTTAGAATATAGTATTCAAGTCTTTATCCATTACGCTACCTATAATATCTAAGCTTAGATCTTTCATTTCAGATTCAGAATAGTAGATCATTGTGTCCATTACTTTTCAAGATTAACCAAATATATAATATTGAATCAGATGCTCTTTTGAAGAAAAATGTTTATAGATTTTTGAACTTGCAGTGTATCTTTCTCATCCTTGTTTTAATATTCTTAACATGCATGTTTGTACACATCCACTATTAGTAGTATATACTTTGTTTTGTGAGAATACTTTTTCATTTATATTCATGGCATTATGTATTATATATCCCTTCCTAATTTTCTGTTTTAGTCATATTATGCTTTTGAGATTTAGTTATAGTATAGATTCATACAGTAGAATACTGGTAAATAGTATTCCTGTATTTCATTGTATGAATCCTAAATTCTACTCAGTTCTCTACCTTTGAATATTTATATTGTTTCTAGTCTTTTCATTATTATAAAACAACACAATGAATTGTATTCCACATACATCCTTGCATACAAACATAAAATTTTCTGTAGAATATCTAGAAGTATATATGTTAAAGTTTAAGTATGTACTTTTTAAAGCTGTATTAAATATTGCCAGATCATTCCCCCAAATGGTTGTGCCAGCAGTATATGAGGGACTCTATTGCTTCACAGCCTTATTATATTGTCAAATTTCTTAATATTTACATTCTGAGGTTTTAATTTGCATTTCTCTCCTTCAAAACAGCTCCAATCTCCCTTCTTCCCCCAAACCTTTAATTAGTCCCATGAGTCACCTCCAAGAAAATAAGGTACGCTTCCTGTACACAGGCACTTTCTGACCAACTTTGCAGCTAACATAAAATGCTTTATACAATAATCACTCACTAATGTGTCAGGTTAACCTTACTAGCTGATTCAATGTTAAGATGCCAGGTTCTATATTATATAGGTATATAGAGTGTTAAGTGGTTAATAACATGTTTACAGACACTTATGAGACACTAGGATTGAATGCTTACTAGTTAAATAATAGGTATTTATTCAGACATTCCCAAAGAGGAGGTATAATGGATAATTTTGAACCATGCTGAGAATCTTAGAAAAACTTCTTTCAGGTAGAATCAAGTATTTCCACAGCAACAGTGACGGGATGAGAAAAGCCACCTAAATCATGCTGGCCTTTACCTGTAAGTTGGTTTGTAATAATATATGTATACTTAATTTTAAATCTTGCACTTGGCATTTCTTACACAACTTAACTTAGTTACCCTAGTAAATACTTGTGAAAGTGAATTGCATTTCAAAAAAGGAACTATTTGAGAATTATATTAGCCAATTTTAAATTTAATCATTTATGATTTGTTATAGATTCATGATTCCTACCTATCCGCGTGGAGCAGGCAAAAGCAAGATATTTAGGACACAATTTAAATTACTAAAGAAATATCAATGATGGCAATAAAATTTTTTCTACATTTTGAGGAAGGGGGAAAATGGGGAACATAGGACCTACTACTCTAAAATTATTAAATAAGACAATAGCGTGAACTGGCAAATTTTGGAACTCATCACAACCAATTATGTTTGATTATATCACGGAGAAGATGACTTTCCCTACGTCCTTCACAAAAACAAAACAAAACAAAACAAAACAGAACAAAACAGGACAAAGCCCTTAGGAAATGTTCTTGTACATTCATTTTTATTCAAACAGAGGTACATGGATATTACCTCTAAAATTCAAATAGTACACACATCCACCATGATAGCTAAAATGAAAAAAGTGAACAATTCTAAATACTGATTTGACTGTGTAGCAACTGACAACACAGTGTTTGTGGGAATGTAAACTCTGGAAACCTTTTTTGCCATTACTGGGGTGGGGAAAAATAATCTTAACCTGAAGCAGTGATTTCAACCTTTTTCATCTAATGACACATATAAACTAATTACTAAAATTCTACAGCACATCAAAAAATGTTTTTGATGATCTGACCTAGAAAATATGTATAATTTTGATTATTCCGACTAAACAGCTATTGTTGTGCTGGCTGTTGTCATTTTTTAATTTGACAATCTAAAGTAAAAGACGGCAATGCCCCTGACTAAATAGTCAGATATCGTTTGTTTTAAAAATTCTTGCAAGGGATAAGGGAGGTAGAAGACAGAATAGGGGAAATAAGTGGTGATGAAAGGAGACATGCCCATACTATGGTATAGGGAACATACAATACAAAATGAAAATGATGTAGTATGAATGGTACATCTGAAACCTATATAATTTTATTAACCAATGTCACCCTAATAAACTCAATTAAAAAATTCTCAGCACGCTGATTGAAAATCATTGGCCTAGATGAAGGCAAGTAAATATTTAGAGGAAATAACAGCCCTCTACAATAAGAAACACAGTAGTAGGAAATACTGTTGGTGTTTGATGAACTATAAGAGAAGTACAATTGTATTTGAGGTATACGGGGATATAATAGCAGAGATAAAAATAGTAACAGTTACTAGTAGAACATAAATATTCCCTATGACACATGCATTCCACTTCTAGGTCTATGAGGTCTGTCTGGAAAAAGTCCAGCCATTGTCAATATAATGAGAATGGTTTGCATGACATCAATGTACCCTGACGGTCAAGGAGAGCGAATTGGAATGTGCATGTGTAAATAATGACACTTCACTGTACTGGTCAGTGGGCATGGTACATGGCAGTTGAATGAACATGTACACTACATGGCCATCACATTAAAAATGATTGAACAAGTGAGTAAAGCAATGAATCTACATCAAATTTTGCATTAAGCTTAAACCTTCCTCCGAGAGAACTATTTGGATGATTCAGAAGGTCACAAGTATGGGCAACTGGTGATGGGCAGTTTCATTATACACTGTGTCTGCTCATACATCACATCCATGCAGAGTTTTTTTGTGAAACATCAAAACACCAAGGTGACTCAGACCCCCTACAGCCCAGATTTGGCACCCTGTGACTTCTGGCTTTTCCCCAAACTAAAATCACCTATGCGCCCTGGCTGGTGGCTCAGTGGTTAGGTGACGGCCTGCAAACCCAAAGGCCGTTAATTCGATTCCCAGTCAGGACACATAACTAGGTTGCAAGCCAGGTCTCCAGCCAGATCCATAGCTGGAGGCAGGTGAAAGGCAACCATACATTGATGTTTCTCTCCCTTCCTCCCTCCCTGCCCTTCTATTTGAAAATAATAAGTAAAATCTCAAAAAAAAAAAAAAATAGAAAAAAGACAAAAAAGGAAATAAAATAAAATAAAATCACCTATGAATGGGAAGAGATTTCAGACCATTGATGAGATTCAGCAAAATACAATAGGGTGGCAAATAATGAGTGGGAGAACTGTTTGAGGTCCCAAGGTGCATACTTTGAGGGGACTGAGCATCCTTGTCCTATGTATAATGTTTGTATCTTGTATCTTTTTAAATAAATGTCTCTATTTTTCACATCACATGGCTAGCTACTGTCTGGACATAACTCACATATATGTATATAAAATTGTATGTGTGTACATGTACATAGTTATTGTGTGTTAAATATAACTTGATAGAAAAGGAAACTTCTTTCTTAAGCATAGAAAGAAGCATGCTCAGACTCCCTTTTAATAACAGAAAAGAGAACCCTTAGCACCCATTAGAGGGCACCACCAGCCTGGTGGCTGAGGCTCCAGGGTTGACAATGGGTCACTCTTGGGGATTGTGGATGCTCTGTACAATTTTACATCATGCCAAAGGCCAACACCCACAAAAAGAGATAAAGGGGCATGAATGTATACAACAAAAACCATGTAGAGCTCAAATTTCTCTTAGACTTTTTGTGATAGTCAAAAACTGGAAACAAACCCAATGTACATTACAGTAGAATGAAGCAACTAAGGTATATTCATATAATGTAATATTACTCAGCAAATAGTATGCTAAAAGGCGGTAACATGGAGGAATCTCTTATATAATGTGAAGCAAAATAAACCAGATACAAAAAAATACATATTGTATAACCTACTTATATGAAATTCAAAAACAAGCAAAAAGTTATCTTTGGTTTGAGGAAGAAAGAGACTACTGCTTGGAAGAGAGGAGGTACTTCCTGGTAAGTGGTATGAGGGAAAAATCTTTTAGGGGAACTGGTCAAGTTCTATTTCTTGCCCTGAAGGTGATTATAGGGGCTGTGTTCATTTTTTCTGGGTGTGTAAAAAGGATTTGTGCACTTTTCTAATGTACAATGGTCTTAAATAAAATACCTCTTGCCAACTAACCCCTCTGTCCTGAGAAGAACTATAGTTAATAGATACAGATACATATTTGTCTAGAGCTATTTTCCTATAGTATATGCATATTTGGAATTGCATATGGTTTCTCACCATTTTTTCAATTGTTAGCGCTTTTTCTTTCATTGAAAAAGTAATGAATTAAAATTTTTTCAGAATATCTGAACAGTACAAAAAGCTATATGGGAAAATGCAAACTATTCTTTCTGGGGTCAGCCTCAGTTTGTAATTTCTTCCATTTTTCGGTCCTGGATTTATACATACATGCATATTTGTTCTATTTTCAAAATGTTCTTTATTGAAAAATTACACAAATGTATTTCAGGAATCTGTATCCCGAGGATTCTATCTGGAGGTAAGGAGGCTGAGAACAGTGAGACAGTTGTAAAATAATATTTTTAGAAGATTAATAAATGGAGAAGACTATTAAAGAAGCTAACTAGGCAGAATGAGCTTTGATAAATCGTCACCAAAGTTTAAATGCATTTATTCCTTTTAAATGAACAGAAATCAACAAAGTGTTGAAACTTACAAGAAACCAAAATAGCTGAAATTTTCTTTTGATGGTAGCAACAGTGAATAAAGCTGAAAGCACTCCAATTTAAATACCCTAAAAGCAGATTTGGAGTTTCTGACAAGGCAGCATATGCACTCATATATAGTTTACCTCCTTTATCAAGAAAAACTATAATTTGTGTCCCGGTCAAGATGGAGAAGTAGGCAAATGTTGTGTTCGCCTTCTCTAAAGTAGGTAAAAGCAGTGCTTACCTTCTCCCATGATCATGTATCAAGATTAAACCATAGAACCACCATCACAGAGAACCACCTGAAGTTTAACATAGCCTATAACTACAGATATACATGAGAAGCCACATGGAGACTGATGTGAGGGATGGAGCTGCAGAACAGGCTGAGCCCACACCCACGTATTGTGGTTAAAGATTGGGGAAAATATCTTGGCTACTAAGGTCCCCCCTGAGGAGCAAGTTCCCATTTTAAAAGAGAAGTGCCCATCATTTCTGACTTCGAAAACCAACGGGATATTGTGGCTGAGTGAGACAATGGGCTTCAGGAGACCTACACAATCCTCTTAGAGGGCCTATGCACCAACTAACTTTTGCTGATGGAATCACTCACTCTAAGCTCCAGCAATGAATGGGGCAGTGGCTCAAAAGGTCCATGGTGATTACCTGAAACCCAGCCCAACCCAATTTGCAGGACTACCCAAACTACTTGCTCCACCCAATTTGCAGGACCACCCAAACTACTTACTGTGGCTTTTCCATACAAATGGCCTGTCCTGGCTCATGACACAGAATTTCTTAAAATCTCTCAAAGGTTCACAAACCCCAAACAGCATCTGCCATCAGCAGCATGCCCCGTATCTCCTGCTAAGCAGCCCCACAACTGGCACTAGTGATGGCCAGCTTCAATTCACAGCTTAACATCTCACAGGCACCTCCATGCCCAGTACAAGTGGCCTCGAGCAAGGCACAGGTAGCACCTGCCTTTGGCCTGTGGCAGAAGCCCTACCAAAAGGCCCCAGAAACAACACAATTAATGGTAAGCCTCACACCACACTAGGGTATCATCCAACCATGTCCACAAATGACATACCCAAAGAGCAGTCTCCGTAAGAACCAGAACCCCGCTATTAAAGCTGTTGTGCAGGTTGCCTCCTGCACAACAGCTCCTCCGTTGTAGTTATGAACCAGTCTTCACAACAAATCAGTGTGGGGTCAATCCCTTTTTCATGATGTACCAATAGCAATCAAGGCTCAACTACAACAGGAAGGCATGCATCACCCATACAAGGGACACTCCCAGAGCACCCAGTTCAAAAGACCAGGGATCCTGTGCCACCTGAGCCCATAGGATACTTACTACATAAGGTCACTCCACCAAGACCAAGAAATATAACAGCTCTACCTAATACATAGGAAAAACATAGGAAGGCAGCCAAAATAAGGAGACAAAGAAACATACCCCAAATGAAAGAACAGAACAAAATGCCAGAAAAGGAGCTAACTAAAATGGAGACAAACATTCTACCAGATAAATAGTTTAAAACACTATTATAAAGATGCTCAGTGATCACAGTCAGAACCTCAACAAAAAAATAATAAACATAAAACTTAAAATAGAAAAAATAAAAAAAGAACTAGTTATAAGTGAAGAACACAACAGCTGAAAACAAATATATAAGAGATTCAAAAATAGATTAGATGAGCAGTGGACCAGATCAAATTATTGATTTGGAAGATGAAATAGCAGGAAACAATCAGAAAAGCAACAAGAAAACAGATTTTGAAAATAAGAGGATAATGGAACAACATCAAGCATACCAACATTTACATGATAAAAGAGACTAGAAAGAGAGAGCAAGGAACTGAAAACCTATTTGAAAAATTAATGATGGAAAATTTCCCTAAACTGGTGAAGTAGGCATAAAAGCCCAGAAAGTGCAGAATCTTCCAAACAAGATGAACCCAAAGAGTCCCACACCAACACACATCATAATTAAAATGCCAAAGGTTAAAAACAAAGAGAGAATCTTAAAAGCAGCAAGAAAAAGGCAGTTTGTTACCTACAAGGAAGCTCCCATTGGACTGCCAGCTGATTTGCTGACAGAAATTTGCAGGCCAGAGTGGATTGGCATGAAGTATTCAAAGTTACGAATACTACCACCAAGTTGATTCTGCCCACTAAAGCTATCATTTGGAACTGAAGGGCAGATGAAGAGCTTCCCAGATACAGAAAAACCAGAGGAGTTAGTTCATCATAACTAAAATGATATTATAGAAATGTTATTAAACAGGTAGATACACTGTGTCCCCCTCACACGAAGAAATTTACATCTACCTAAAAATTAAATTTAAAAAAATGTAGAAATTTCAGAAAATTGAACTATATCAAAGTGAAACAAACAAAGAAATAAAGAGTCCAAGGGTAGGAGGAGGGGAGCTGGAGAGGAAAGCACTAGCTGCAGCACTGAAGCTGAGGCTATGCAAAAAGTGCAGTCATATACTTAAACCTGAGAAACAATCATGGGGCCAGACCACACAGCCCATGGTTCCAGTGCCAGGAAATAGAGAGCCAGCAGCTATGGTGGTGGCTTGGGGACCGAGGCCACTGTGAAAAGCACAGTCATACATTTAAGTCTGGGAAGTGATCCCAAGGCCAGATCATGAAGCCCACAGATGCAGCACCAGAAAAAATAGAGCCACACTGCTTCTGCCTACAAAAGCCAGTTAGAATTGGGGTGGAGGAAGAAAATGCTGGTCTCAATAGACAAGCAGCATTGTTCCTGTTCAGACGCCTCCCCACATACAAGCACCACAATATGGTGAAACAGGTGGGTTGCTCTCATCAACAAAGTCCTAATGTTCTGCCCCTTACAACACAACAGATGAAACAGAAGTGCCTAAGACACAGAAAACTGTCCAGCTGAGGAGACAGAGAAGTATGGCCCAAAAGAGGGCGCAGATCAAGGTGCCAGCAGGATAACTAAGCAACAGAGATAGCCAACCTAACAGATGCAGAGTTCAAAACACTGATGATTAAGATGCTCACAGACTTGACAGATATGCTTAAAATACAACAAATGCAGAAAGGAAGAAGTGAAGGCTAGGCCATGTGAAATGAAGAAAAATCCCCACGAAACCAACAGTAAAGGGAAGGAAACTGGGCTTCAAATCAATGATTTGGAACATAAAAAAGAAATAAACAATCAACCAGTACAGAAAGAGGAAACAAGAATTGAAAAAAATGAGGAGGTGCATAGGACTCTCTAGGACAACTTTAAACATGACAACATCTGAAGCATAGTTGTGCCAGGAGAAAAAGATGAAGAGCAAGAAATTGAAAACTTAAGTGAAAAAATAATGAAGGAAAACTTCCCTAATTTGACAAAGGAAATAGACATACAAGTCCAGGAAGTACAGAGAGTCCCAAAGAAGCTAGACCCAAGGAGGATCACACCAAGGCACATTATAATTAAAATGCCAAAGGTCAAAGATAAACAGAAAATTTTAAAAGGAGGAGACCGGGAAAGACAGAAAAAGTTAAAAACAGTAATAAAAAATAGGTATTTATCAATAATCACCTTAAATCTAAATGGCTTAAATGCCTCAACCAAAAGACATAGGGGGAGGAATAGATTATAAAACAAGATCAATATATACAAGTGGAGACCCCCCAAAATAGAATAATCTTCTGAAAGGTAGGCCCTCTGTAGTACATGCTTCCCATGCTAAGGGAGTGTTTTAGTAACCCATCTGTATCAGTGTACCAAGGAGCATTGTGAGAAGTTGCATTAGGCTTCAGTGAACTTTTTTGGAAGACTTAAAATACATGTGCCCATTTAATGACGGGTAATTTACAAGCACACCTGCCCACCTTCCTTCCTGCCCAAGCTCCATATTCACCTGATCTCACACGGAGTAAGACTGTTTTTGTTTCCCCCAATGAAAAGACTCAAAGGGAAATATTTTGCTGATAAGGAAAAGGTGAAACAAAAAATGTCAGAAGCACTAAGACGCAACAAAATTGATGAGTTCAAAAACTAATGTGTGAGCAGAGGAAAAAGTCTCAATAGGTGTACTGCACCAAGTGGAGAGTACTTTGAAGATGACTGAAGTTTAAACAGAGAAGGATAAATACACAATTTTTAAAAAGTAAATTCCATTTTGGGGGGGACCCTTCATGTGCTATCTCCAAGCAACCAACCTCAGATCGAAAGATACACACAGACTAAAACTAAAGGAATGGAACAAGGTATTTCATGTAAGTGGAAAGGGAAAAAAGCTGTTACAACACATACCCAACAAAACAGACTTTAAAACCAAGGCTATAGCAAGGGATTGAAGAAGGACACTCACTACATAATGACAAAAAGAACAATCCTACAAAAGCATATATCCCTAGTGAACATTTATGCACCCAACATAGGAGCACCTAAACATGAAAATCAAATCTTGATGGACATAAAGAAAAAGACTGACAGAAATGCAGTCATAGAAGGAAATTTTAACACCTCACTGACTTCAAAGGGTAGGTCTTCTAAACAGAAAACCTAAAGAAAACAATGGCCTTAAGTGAAATACTAGATTAAATGAATTTAATTGATATTTCAGGACATTTCACTCCAAAGCAGCAGAATATATTATACATATTTTTCAAGTGCACATGGATTGAAATGGGGTACAGACCAGGAGAGGAAAACTGAAATGGGGTACAGAGCAGGGGATGGATCCCCCAAGTCCCCACAGTCCATGGGCTGGGGGATGGGCGAAGCAGATAATGCGGCTTTAAGTTCCTTTGCATATCCATGGCAAGCAGATAGCTACATAATAACTGTGCCACTGTACCAGGGCAAAAGGTGTACAAGACTTTCAGGATTTAAACAGGAAGGGTGGAGAATCCAAGATGGAGGCATAGATAAAACATACTGCATCTCCCTCCACAACCAGAAATGGGTACATTACTTCAAAACTAGAGACAACCAGAAATCCCAGAATATCGAGTTGCATGGAAGCCCAACAAACAAAAGATATAAAGAAGAAATACTCATCCAGATAGGAAGAAGGGCAGAGCTGGGATACTAAAGATACAGTCTGGTGGTGAGGCAGCTGTGGTGAGATGGCGACAATGGCTGACCAGCAGAAAGCACAGTCACAACAGGGACACCTGTTGAGTGCTCCTGGCACCAGACCAAATTGCGTGGCCCATGGTTTCAGTGCTGGGGGTGGGGAAGTAAAGCCACATCACTTCTGACTGTGAAAAACAGTGGGGGCTGGGGTAGAGGAAGAAACTGCCAATCTCTCAACAGTCTGTATGTTTAGAGGCCCCCATGGTCCTGACATGTTGACAGATGTACCCACTCTGGGAACCACGGCAAGGGCAATAGCTAGAAAGGAGCCAGTCTCTTATGGGAAGCAGGAAAAATGTCTAGAAAAGGGGCAAGTGCTGAGCAAGCAACATTGTTCCCTTTCAGAACCCTTCCCAACATACAGTACCACAACAGGTCACCTGTACTGACAAATACCCAAGGCTCTGCCCTTTACAGTGTAACAGGTGCAACAGCTCTACCTAAGATAAAAGGGAAACAGAGGAGTCTGTTAAGATGAGACAGAAAACTATGGCTCAAAAAAGAGAATAGATCAAGGTTCCAGTGGGAGAACTAAGTGACAAAGAAATAGCCAGCCTGCAGGGGAGATACCATGATCATGAACGTGGTTTTCCCAGGGTGAGGCTCACCCATTGCACTCCGTGTGTGTTGACCCCTGCGATTTCCCCAAATGTGGGAAACTCAACTGCATAATTTGTGGTAGTCGGGGACTGCGTTCGCGCTCTCCCCTGAAGAAAGAAGAAAAAAAAAAAAAAGAAATAGCCAGCTTGATAGACACACAGTTTAAAATGCTGGTGATCAAGATGTTCACAGACTTGAAAGACAGAGGGAAGAAGTGAAGACTAGGCTGAGTGAAATGAAGGAAAACCCAAATGAAACCAATGATGAAGGGAAGGAAAATGGGGTTCAAAAATCAATGATTTGGAACATAAGGAAGAAATAAACAGTCAACCAGAACAGAAAGAGGAAACAAGAATTGAAAAAAATGAGGAGAGGCTTAGGAACCTCTGGGATGATATTAAATGCGCCAACATCTGAATTATAGAGTTGCCAGAAACAAAAGTGGAAGAGCAAGAAATTTAAAAGTTATGTGAAAATATAATGAAGGAAAACTTCCCAAATTTGGCAAAGGAAACAGACGTATAAGTCCAGGAAGCACAGGGTCCGATCAAGCTAGATCCAAAATGGACCACACCAAGACACATCATAATTAAAATGCCAAAGGTAAAGAGAGAATCTTAAAGAGAAAAGAAGAGTTACCTACAAATGGGTTCCTGTAAGACTATTAGCTGATTTCTCAAAAAAAACTTTACAACCAAGAAAGGATGACTGGCAAGACAGTATTCAAAGAGGTGAAAAGCAGGGACCTACAACCAAGACTACTATATCCAGCAAAGCTATCACTTAGACTAGAAGGGCAGATAAAGTGCATCCCAGACAAGTTAAAGATAAAACAGTTCACCATCACTAAGCCATTATTATATGTAATGTTAAAGGGACTTATTTAAGAAAAAGAGTATCAAAATTATGAATATTAAAAAGAGAACAAAATCACATCAACAAAACCTAAAATATAAAAATGAAGCAAACAAACTAAGCAAACAACCAGAATAGGACCAGAATCTAAGGTATAGGTCTTATTGGGAGGTTTATCAGCTACGAGGGCTAAGGGGGTGAACCAGGGAAATGGTGCAGGGATTAGGAAACATAATTGGTGAGTACAAGATAAACAGGGAGAAGTTGACAATAATAGAGGAAAGGGTGAAATCAATGAACTTATATGCACAACCCACGGACATGAACTCTTTAGTTCATGTCCCCTCTTTAGGGGGTGGGGCTATGGGAAGGAATGGAGATCTTGGGTGCAGGACAGCAAAGGGCAAAGAATTTGGACAAGTGTAACAGCATAATCAACAAAATATACTTAAAAATAAATAAATAAAAAGGGAAGGAGGGCCATCTTTAGAGAAGGAACATGATAGAAGGCTGCCATGATGATAAGAGCATGCTGCAGCAGCTCTGTGGTTTGTAGTAAGGATCTGCCTTAATGGCCTTGCAGACACAGACTGTATCTGCACTCTTGGAACTCAGGCCATTTGGAAAGAACACTTTCTTAGGACTTGTGCCTTTTCTGGACTTCACCATGATCCAGTGTAACATGGCATATGCTTTCCTGAACTAGTACATGAGGGCTGAAGATAACATATCCCAGATCCTGAAGAACAGAGCTGACAGGTAAGTAACAAGGACTTACTGGGCTTGGTTTTGTTTTATTAGCCTTTTGAGGAGCAAGGGAAATATTAGGTCTCATGGGAGAACAGAGCTCTGAGCTATAGTGCTCTCAGCCCACCAAAGGATGAAATATTGTAAATGAAGACCTATTTTTCTCAACACTAATTGTTGGATCACACAAGGTGCCAAGTGACTGGGCAGTGGTTTGCTCAGTAACAGGACTGACTGCATGTTATGAAACAAAACAAGGCTCGGTAAGTTTAAGTAGACTAAAATCATATCAAGCATCTTCTCTGACCACTATGGTATAAAACTAGAAATCAATCACAAGAAGAAAACTTAAAGATGCTCAAGACATGGAAGCTAAATAACATGTTACTAAACAATGAGTGGTCAACAATAAGATCAAGGAAAAAATCAAGCCACCTTGAAACAAGTTAAAAGGAGAATACCAATTTGAAACAACCAAAAATCTGTAGGACACAGGGAAAGCATCCCTAAGAGGGAAATTCATAGCATTTACAGACCTGTCTCAAGAAATAAAAAAAAGCTCAAATAAACAATCTAACTTTACAGTTAAAGGAACTTAAAAAGAACAAGCCCTGGCTGGCAGCTCAGGGGGTAGGTGCTGGCCTGCAAACCCGAACGCCACTTGTTTGATTCCCAGTCAGGGCACATAACCAGGTTGCAAGCCAGGTCTCTAGCCAGGTCTGTAGCTGAAGGCAGGTGGAAAGCAACCATATAATGATGTTTCTCTCTGTCTTCCTCCCTCCCTCCCCTTCTCTCTAAAAATAATAAAAAAACAAAAACAAAAACCCCAAAGTGAGTAGAAGGAAGAAAACAAGATCAGAGGACAAATAAGCAAGAGAGTTTTTAAAAAGGTACAACAAAATCGATGAATCTAATCAAGAAAAAGGAAAAAAGACCCAAATAAGTAAAATCAGAAATGAAAGAGAAAAATTTACAACTGACATCAACGAAATGCAAATAAAATTATAAGCATATACGAACAACTATATGCCAACAAACTGAACAACCTAGATACATTCATAGACACATACAATCTTCTGTAACTTATTAGGAAGAATCCAAGAATATGTAGAGACAGATTACACCTAGTTAAATAAAAGCAGTAATCAAAAAACTTTCAACAAACAGAAGCCCCAGACCAAATGGCTTCACATAGGAATTTACCAAATATTTTGATAAAGAATTAACAGTTCTTCTCAAACTATTTCCAAAAATTGAAGAGGAGGGGAGACTTCCAAGCCCATTTGATGAAGCCAACATCATCCTAATTCCAAAACCAGATAAAAAACATTACTTTAAAAAATGAAAATTATAGGCCAAAATCCCTGATGAACATAGATGCTAAAATCCCCAACAATACATTAGTAAATTGAATAAAGCAGTACTTCAAAAGATTATACATTATGATCAAGTGGGATTTATTCCAGGAATGCAAAATTGACACAATATTGCAAACCAATAAATGTGATACACCATAAACAAAATAAAGGATAAAAACCACGTGATCATATCAATGGATGCTGAAAAAGCATTTGATAAAATACAATACCCATTTATGACAAAAATACTCAGCAAATAGGAATAGAGGGAATATACCTAAACATAATAAATGCCATAAATGACAAACCATTTGTCAAAACCATACTCACTGGGAAAAAACTATAAACATTACCCCACTTAAAATCATGAAAAGATAGGGATGTCCCCTCTCATCTCTCCCATTCAACACAGTAACAGAAAACTTAGCCACAACAATCAGACAAGAATAAATAAAACGCATCCAGGACTTCCAGTCAAGATGGAGGCGTGGTAGACACATTTTGCCTCCTTGCACAACTGTAAGAATGATAACCACCTAACCTCAAAACAAAAAACACCCAGAACTGCCAGAAAATAAAACTGTATGGAAGTCAGACAACCAAGGATTTAAAGATGCCATATTCATCCAGATGGGCAGAAGGGGTGAAGAACGGGAGCCAGCTGCCAAGGACATGGTGTGGTGGCAGCATGGAGGTAGTGGTGGTGGCCAATGGAATGGGCAATGCCACGTTCACATGTGGTAAATAAAAATCAGGAGGGATACTCTGGAGCGAGTAATCCCAGACTCAGGCCAGAATACATAGCCCAGGGTTCAGGTGCCAGGAAAAGAAAGCCTCATAACTTCTGGTGTAAAAACCAGTAAGAAGAGTTGGGGCAGTAGAAGAAACTGCTGGTCTCTCAGGAGGGTCTGTTTAAAGGACCCGCATGGTCCTAGGGTGTAGGCAAACCCATCCACTCTGGGAACTACCACCAGGGCAACAGCCAGAAGGGTACCAGTTGTATACAGAAAGTGGGTGAAGTGATTGGAAACAGGGTGAAAACCAAGGAAGCCTCCAGTAGCCAGAAAGTGGTACTGTTTGTCTCTTCTCCAACCCCTCCCCCACATATAGAGCCACAAAGCAGTGAAGTTGGTTGCCACAACATGGTAAATACCCAAGCCCCCCTGCCCCGCCACTGCCCCATAAAACTTAACACAGAAAAAACACAGGGAGGCTACCAAATTGAGGAGACAAAGAAATATGGCCCAAATGAAAGAAAAACAAGCAAACAAATAAAAAACAGAAAAAGAACTAAATGAAACAGAGATAGCCAACCTATCAGATGCAGAGTTCAAAACAATGGTGACAAGGATGCTCAGAGAATTCAGTGAGTACAGCAGAAGTATATACAGAACAAATGAAGGCTACCCTAAGCGAAATAAAGAAAAATCCACAGGGAACCAACATTGGAGGGAAGGAAGCTAGGGTTCCAATCAGTGATTTGGAACAGAAGCAAGAAATAAAGTCAACCGGAACAAACTGATGAAACAAGAATTCAAAAAAATGAGGAGAGAATTAGGATACTCTAGGACATCTCCAAAACTCCAACACCAATTCATGGGATGCCAGAAGGAGAACAAGCAAGAAATTCAAGAAACTGAAAACTTAACTTTTTAAAAATTAGGAAAAAAAAAAACTTTCCTAATTTGTCAAAGGAAATAGACATACAAGTCCAAGAAGCACAGACAGAGACAGTCCCAAACAGGTTGGACACAATGAAGATCACACCAAGACACATCATAATAATTAAAATGCCAAAGGTTAAAGATAAAGAGAAAATCTTAAAAGCAGCTAGAGAAAAGCAGAGAGTTACCTACAAAGGAGTTCCCATAAGACTATCAGTGGATTTCTCAAAAGAAACTTTGCAGGATAGAAGGGGCTGGAAACAAGTATTAAAGGTGATGAAAAGCAAGGGCCTACAACCAAGATTACCCAGAAGAGCTCATTTAGAATGAGGGCAGGTAAAGTACTATAGTTTAGAATGGAAGGGAAAATAAAAGTGCTTCACAGACAAGGTAAATAGCTGAAGAAGTTCATCATCACCAAGCTCTTATTATATGAAATGTTAAGGGGACTTACTAAGGAAAAAGAAGATTAAAATTATCACCAATAAAATGAAAACAATCTTACAACTGTCAACAACTGAATCTAAGAAACAAAAACAAAAACAAACTAAGCAAAGAATTAAAATAGAAACAGAATCAAAGATATGGAGATCATGTGAAGGATTATCAGCAGGCAAGGGGAAGAATGGGGAAAAAGGTACAGTAATCAAGAAACATAATTGGTAGGTACAAAATAGACAAGGGCATGTTAAGAAGAGCACAGGAGATAAGGGAAGCCAAAGAACTTATATGCATGACCCATGGACATGAACTAAGGAGGGGATTGCTGGAGGGAAGGGGGTATTGGCAGGAGTGGAGCAAAGGGGAAAATTGGGAGAACTGTAATAGCATAATCAATAAAATATACTTTAAGAAAAGGCATCCAAAATGGAAAGGAGTAAGTAAAACTGCCTTCATTTGCAATGACATGACAATATAGAGAACCCTAACCATTCAACCATGAAATTACTAGGACTGATATATGAATTAAACAATGTAACAGGATACAAAATTAATATCCAGAAATAAGTTGCATTTTTATATGCCAATGAACTTTCATAAAGGGAAAATAAGAAAATAACCTCATTCATGACTGCTTCGAAAAGAATAAAATACCTAGGAATAGATCTACTCAAGGAAGCAAAAGACTTGTACTTGGAAAATTATAAGACAATGAAGAAAGAAATCGAAGATACAATTAAGTGGAAACATATACTGTGGTCATGGACAGGAAAATTTAACATCATTAAAATGTCCATGCTACCCAAAGTAATCTGTAGATTCATTCAATGCAATTCCTATCCAGATTCCAATGATGTATTTCACAGCACTAGAACAGGTTATTTCAAAAATTTATATAGAACCACAATAGGCTCTGCATAGCAACAGTGATCTGGAGAAAGAAGAACCAAGTTGGAGGAATCATGCTACCTAAAATCGAACTACTAAAATGCTACAGTTTTCAAAACAACATTGTACTAGCATGAAAACAGACACATAGGACAATGGGAAAGAATAGACAGCCTAGAAATAAACCTACACCTTTATAGTCAATATTCAACAGAGGAAGCAAGCACATACAATGGGCTAAAGGTAGTTTATTCAATAAATGGTGTAGGGAAAATTGGACATACACAGGCAGATAAATAAAACCAGACCACCTTCTTATAGCACACACAAAAATAGGTTCAAAATGAATCAAAAACTCAAATGTAAGACCCCAAAATATAAACATCATTGAAGAAAACACAAGCAGCAAAATTCTGGACACTGCTCATGGCAATATTTTATTATATATATCTCCCCAGGCAAGGAAAACAAAAAAACAAACAAATGGAACTATATCAAACTAAAAAGTTTTACATCAACAAAATAAAAGGACAACCCATGGAATGGGAGAACATATTTGCCAAGACATGTGATAAGGGATTAATTTAATATCCAAAATTTATAAAGAACTTATAAAACTTAACACCAATAAAACCAAACAACCCAATTAATAAATGGGCAAAGGACCTCTACAGACACTTCTCCAAAAAGGACATACACATGGCCAATGGACATATGGAAACATCACTAATCATAAGAGAAATGCAAATTAAAGCCACAATGAGATAGCACCTCACACCTGTCAGAATGGCTATCATCAATAAATCAGCAAACAAATGTTGAAAAGGCTATGCTGAAAGGGGAACACTTTTCCACTGTTGGCAGAAATGCAGATTGGTGCAGCCACTGTGGAAAGCAGTATAGACACCTTAAAAGATGAAAAATGAATTTGCCCATGACAAATGAATTTTGACCCAGTGATCCCATTTCTGGGAATTAATCCAAAGAAATCCAAAATGCTAATTTGAGCACCCCTATGTTTGTGCAATGTTATTTACACAATTGCCAAGATATGGAAGCAGTCCAAGTGTCCATCAATAGATACATTGATAAAAAACAACAAAACAACAAAAAAACTATGGGACATTTACACAATGGATTACTACTCAGCTATAAAAAAGAAAATTTTACCCTCTGTGACAGCATGGATGGACGTAGACAGTGTTATGCTAAGTGAAATAAGCCATTCACTTATATAAATGCCATATGATTTCACTCATACTGTGGAATCTAACGAACAAACTTAACTTACAAGCAAAATACAGACAGACTTATAGAGAACAGGCTAACAACTATTGATGGGGGTAGTTTAGGTGGTGAGGGCTCAATCAAAAAGGAAAAAGGACTCATGAAGAACAGTGTGGTGACTGTGAGATGGTGAGGAAGGGAGGTATAAGGGGGATAAATGGTAGTGAAAATAGTACTATTAAAATAAAACATGAATTAATGGGAACCCACTAATATGAAGTTTAATTAAAATTCTGCATACTTTTGAAAGAAAATAAACATTGACTTCCTTACCTGTTGTGTTCCATCTGCACTTACAATAGGGGCAGAAAGAAGTGAAATATCACTAGTTAAAATCTGAGATGTATCCAGTAGTGGTGGATGTTCTGCCATTATCAGTAATACATTAATATATGGGTTAAGTCTCCAACTCTGAAAAACAAAAATATACAGCAATGTGTATATAACCTTAAAAATATATTAAAATATAATACATTCAAGATTTGTCTCCTTCTTTTTATTATTGTTTTTTAAAAATCTTGGGAGTATGTTTTAAATTTGGGGACAGTTAAACAAAGGAGGGGTTAGGGCAGAATAAGCAACAGAAGGGAGCTGTCTAGGTGGTGCTCTGCTTTGGTTCTCTAGAAATTTATAGGAAAGAAGTGAGTCAAGGTGAGGCTGCTGCTAGCTCACTGAAAAGTCTAAGACAGGAGAAGCAACAAAAGTGAGTTTAGGTGATGGTTCTGTTTTGGTTCTCTGGAAATATTGTAAGAAACTAGTGAGCTGCCAGCAGGGTAGTATCAGCTCATTAGAAAGGCAGCGAAAATGGTGCCTTGCACACAGGTACAGAGGGTTAAGTCCAGAATGAAGTGCTGCTGCCTGTTGTTCTTTTGGCTACAAGTCTTGTGGGAATCCTTAATATTTAGGAGAAAAAAGTAAAGATGCCAGCCTGAGGGGGAAGAAAGATGGGTGTGCTCCACAGAATGCCCCAATATGTTTTATTCCTTAACCTAAAGAGATGATCTTATCAAAGGAAATTTTTATAATATCCTATTGACTACTTTTTAGTCAACAGAACATTTATGGGAATACATTTCTTCCAACTTAACCAACTGTCTGTCAATGTTGACAATAAACTAAGATAATAAAGCCAATATTATCAGCAGCTTTTATTTAAATTCTATTTTTCTATCCCTTTCATCTCTGTACAGTATTTATTTAACCATCATCATTTTTTAGTGAAATACTGGGATATGCACTAAACTGCAATGATTGAGTGATGCGATCCTATCAGCAATTTTTTTTCTACAAAGAGAGAAAGTGATTATGAAGACCCAATCCCCCATCATCATCCTATCAGTCTCTAGGAACTACACTAGAATTATGATTTTTCACTGATTCTTCAGACAGATCAAAATGGTAAAAAAATTCATTCAGGATTAGAACAAGATCCTTCAAGTTTTATGTTCTAACACTTGCTTTCTACCGTTTCAGTTTTATTTTTCATTTCTAAGTGACACCCACTTTATAATAAAAATGACACAGGTCATTTCAGTGATAAAAGTACATATATTTACAATAGAAACCCTTAACTGTAAACAGTATCACTGATATAAGAAACAAAGTACTTGACGTAAGCAATATTAGCCTATCCTATACAACACCAACCAATAAAACAGCCAATTACACGTTAGGATAAGCACAACTGGGCTCAATCATACATTTTCTTGAATCTATACTAAAAGAAAAATAACAAAACATTTTTGGATGCTTGTAGCATTCTACAATTCAGCAGTCAAAATGTTTAACTTTTATAAGACATTAAAGTCTTCAGTCTTTGCAGAAACTCTTGTACAAGTTGATTTAACCTAAAACTAATTTTCTATTTAGATGTATAAAAACTGCTACAAGATTTTAAAACATTCAATACAGATTTCTATTTCAAGATTTTATACATAAAACCACAGTACAAAACATTCTCAAAAAAATGGATGCAATGTAAACATAACAAGATATATTTATATGAACACTACTATATATAAAAACATATGTAGATATATGTAGATATAAGCCAGAAGTTAGATTTGCATACCCCCTATATATATCCATGGATATATACAGATATCTATTTCAAGATATATATATATATATATATATATATATATACACACACACACACACACACACACACATATATAGGGGGTATGCAAATCTAACTTCTGGCTTAATCTGTATTGCTCTATTTTTTAAAGTTCAACAAAATTATTGAGTACCTTAAATCATATCAAATAATCTCATTCTGTGATTGACATAAAGAATTATAAGATGGGGAAGTCAATTTATTATTTCCACTCTTGTACTTGGCATGTCACATTGTTTAAAAAGAAATAATTTGGTGGGGGGATCAAAGATGGAGACAGAATAGAGAGCAGTGCTGATGGTGTTCTCGAGTACCAGAGCAGCTGGAGGACAGGTCCCTAGGAGCTGGAGCAGTCAGCATCTGGACTCGGGGGAGCGCAGCCCAAAGGCAGCGGAGACCTGCAGGAGAGCAGGTGAGGCGGTTCCGGGCCTGCCGGTGGGCCGAGATCATCTCTGGGCACTGGCAGCTCTACCCAGAGAGGCATCTTTAACTGAAGCCAGCTCCAGGTTCCCTGGCAACTAGAAACCTGAACAGTGAAATGTGGACAGTGAGGGCAAACACCAGAGAGAACAAGGAATTGAACTCCTGAAGGGGAGGGACTGTGTGAGAGCCTCACTCTGGTAACAGGGAAAGGAAGCTCCTCACTGGGTCAGAGGCAGAGGAGAACAGTTCTGTGGGGAGCAGGAGCAGGGGAGCAGGGAAGTGAACTGGCTGGGGCAGTGAGAGGGCCTAAAACAGTGCTGCTGGGCCACCGGGGAAACAGCAGCTTGAAACCCCTGTGAGGGGGGAGGCCCAGCCCTGCCCACCTACACAGGCCCCCAGGCTCCTTCAGAAACTCCAAACTTCGAGCTGGGACAACTGTAGCTGGGGCAACTGACCCACCCATTGCCAGCAGACACTCTGGGAGGGGCGCATCGCAGAGGCAGCATAAAGGACTCCTCGGAGAGCTAGTTGGCTTGGAAGATTGGCTCTTGCCCCGGGAAGCTGGGCAGTGTTGGCAGACCCTGGGCACTGTTGGCAGAAGGGTCTCCTCCAGGAGCTGAGGGGGCAGGGCCAGTCATCACTGGAACCAGCGAGGTTGCAGGCTGCCCTGCAGGGGGGCCAGGTGCCCATCACAGGCAGGAACCTCCACCAGGAGTTGGAGGGGGCACCCTGCGGGCCCCAGAACACCAGCACCCCTAAAACCCAGCTAGGCTACTGAAGGCCTAGTCTACCTGGGGGCTGACACTCAGAATCAGCCCTGACTGGACAATCAGAGGCCCTGCCACTTCAAGACCAGCTAGACTGTAGACTTCAGAGACCTGACCAAGACAAAGAGGCAGACTCAGGAAACTGATCGTTGCTAATCTCAAGCACCTGAGTTACACCGACAGCTACATGAACTATTAATCCCCACCTATCTCAATCCACCTAAATACCCAAGACCCTCCCCCTACTCTTGATTTAAAGTCTACTCACTCTCTGGCTACAACGCATTACGAGTCCTCAATCTAAGTATTCCTCCCCTCCCCAGCTGCCTAAACCCTTTCTTTATTCTTTCCTTTCTTCTTTTCTCTTTTTTTTCCTCTTTTTTCCTTTTCTTCCTGTTAAAGCCCACAGGTCTCAGCTCCACCTGGACCAATCAGAGATCATAAAGGGTGAACAGCCACCTAAACCCATTCTTTATTAATATTATTTTTTTCTCCTTCTTGTTATTTTTTCCTTTTTTTTCTTTCTTTTTATTTTTTAAATTAAAAAAAAAAAATTTTTTTTCTCTCTGATATATGCCCACAGGTCCTGGCTCCACCTGGACCAACCAGGGATCATTAAGTGTGAACAGGCACCTAAATAAACCCTTTTTGCTTATACATATATTTTATTTATATATATATATAAATATATATATATGTTATATATACATATACATATATATATATATATATATATATATATACACACACACATATATATGTATATATATTTTTTCCTGCAAAAAGCCCTCAGGTCCTGGCTCCATCCAGACCAATCATGGATTATTAAGGGTGAACAGCCATCTAAACCCTTTCTTCATCTTATTATTATTACCGTTTTTTTCTTTTTTCTTTTTTTCCTGCTAAAAGCCCACAGGTCCTGGCTTCACCTGAACCAATCAGGGATCACTAAGGGTGAACAGGGAGGCAGATGCAGCAACTATATACATAGGCTTACACTGTTCACTCATACTTGAGGCATTCTGATTCTCCCTCTCCTTATTTATGTGAGAAAGGATAGAAGGAGCGTATTGACTGAAAGGAAAGGAGCAACATACACAACCAATCCAGAATACAACCAGACAGCCCAAATAAAGGCCACACCGAGTACAAGTGGAGAAAATCTGGGAAATTGCAACACTGAACTCCACAAATCTCTTAACACAGAAGGGTGCTCAACTAAGTCAAGGAAGCAAAGCAGATTAACCCAAGGAAAAAACAAAAAAACAAAAAGCAAGCAACAACAGGCACCCAAAATGGGGAAAAAAGAATCATTCCATCACCAAAAGGAAAGGAAGAGTCTCCAGAAAGACCACAAAATGAAACAGAGGCACACGAAATATCAGATAAAGAATTCAAAAGAATGATGATAGAGAAGCTCAATGAGCTTAGTGAGCTCAAAGAAAACTATAAACAACTCCAGGGAAGTTACAAGGAGCTTACTGAGAGCTACAACAGCATGAAAAAGGACACAGAAACGATCAATAAGTGCCAGGAGGAAATGAAGAATACAATTTCTGAATTGAAGAATACAGCAGAAGGAATGAACAGTAGGCTAGAGGAAGCAGAGGACCAGATCAGCAAGTTGGAGGAGAATGTAGACAAATACTCCAAGACAGTACAAGAGAATAAAAAAGGCTGAACAAGATTGAAGAGGGTCTAAGAGAGCTGCAGGACATGAAACGTAACAACATCCGTATCATAGGGATACCAGAAGAAGAGAATCATGGAATGGAAAACCTGTTCAAACAAGTCATGATAGAAAATTTACCTAACACGATGACTGAAAACATTAATCCAGTTCAGGAAGCACAGTGGGTCCCAATGAGGATCAACCCAAACAGACCAACACCAAAGCACATTATTATTAAAATGGCTAATTTCAAAGACCAAGAGAGAAACAACAAATAACATATAAGTGGGCTCCAATAAGGCAATCAAATGATTATTCAAAAAAAAAAAAAAAAAGATTATTCAACAGAAACAATTCAAGCCAGAAGGGAATGGCAAGAAGTATTTCAAGTAATGGTAAACAAAGGCCTGCAACCAAGAATACTCTACCCAGCAAGGATCTCATTGAAGATAGGAGAAATAAGGAGATTCCCAGACAAAAAAAGACTGAAAGAATACATCTCTACCAAACCAGCATTGCAAGAAATGCTAAAGGATCTGCTTTAAAAATAAATAAATAAATAAAATGAAGAAACAGAGAAAGCCAAAGAGGAATACAGTCACAAAGGGAGAAAATGGCAATGAATAAGTAACAACCAATAATAACCTTAAATGTAAATGGATTAAATGCACCAATCAAAAGACATAGGGTAGCCGAATGGATAAGACAACATGACCCATGTATATGCTGTCTTCAAGAGACCCACATCAGAACAAAAGATCGACACAGATTGAGAGTGAAGGGATGGAAAGATATATATCAAGCAAATGGACATAAAAAAAAGCTGGAGTAGCAATACTTATTTCAGACAAAACAGATTTTACAATGAAGGCCAAAAAAGGGACAAAGAAGGACATTATATAATACTTAAGGGAACAATAAATCAAGAAGAAGTAACTCTGGTAAACATACACACACTCAATGTAGGAGCTCCGAAATATATAAGGAAAATCTTGGAGGAATTTAAGAAAGATATAGATAGCAACACACTAATAGTAGGGGATTTTATTACCCTACTATCAACAATGGACAGATCTTCCAAACAAAAAATCCCCGAAGATGTTGTGGCATTGAACAACACTCTAGAGAAAATGGACGTAACTGATGTATAGAGTATTTTACCCCAAAGAAGCAAAATACACATTCTTGTCAAATGCACATGGATCATTCTCTAAGATAGACCACAAGATATGTCACAAGACAAGCCTCCACAAATACAGGAAAACTGAAATCATACAAAGCATCTTCTCAGATCACAATGGCTTGAAATTAGAAACCAATCTCAAGGGAAAAAAACAAAAATTCTCTAACTCATGGAGACTGAATAACATGCTTTTAGGCAATGAATGGGTTAACAATGAGATCAAAGATGAAATAAAAAAGTTCCTGGAAACAAATGACAATGAACACACAACAGCCCAAAACCTACAGGATACAGCAAAGGCCGTGCTTAGAGGAAAATTTATAGCAATACAGGCCTTCCTAAAAAGGTCACAAGAAGTTTATAAAAACAACCTAACCACAAAGCTGCAAGAACTAGAGGAGCAACTACAAACAAAGCCCAGAGCAAGTAAAAGGAAGGAAATCATCAAGATCAGAACAGAACTAAATAACGCAGAGATTCAAACTACAATTCAAAGAATCAACAGGTCCAGGAGCTGGTTCTTTGAAAAAATAAACAAAATTGACAAGCCTTTAACCAGAGTCATCAAGAAAAAGAGAGAGAGGACCCAAATAAACAGAATCAGAAATGACAGAGGAGAAATCACAACTGACACCTCAGAAATACAAAAGATTATAAGAAATTACTACAAACAACTCTATGCCAAAAAGTATGACAACCTGGATGAAATGGACACATTTCTGGAAAGGTATAATCTACCAAAACTGAACCCAGAAGAAGCAGAAAGCCTGAATAGGCCAATAACAACTAGTGAAATTAAAGAAGTAATCCAAAATCTCCCAAAGCACAAGAGCCCCAGACCAGATGGCTACACAGGTGAATTTTATCAAACATTTAAAGAAGAACTAACTCCTATCCTCCTCAAACTACACCAAAAAATTCAGGAAGAGGGAAGACTCCCAAACTCTTTCTATGAGGCCAATATTATTCTAATCCCCAAACCAGAGCAAGATACAACTAAGAAAGAAAGCTACAGGCCAATATTTCTGATGAACACAGGTGTTAAAATTCTCAACAAAATATTGGCCAATCGGATTCAGCAGTATATTACAAAGATCATACACTATGATCAAGTGGGCTTCATCCCAGGGATGCAAGGATGGAACAACATTCATAAATCAATAAACGTAATACACCACATCAACAAATTGAAAGATAAAAACCATATGATCTTATCAATAGATGCTGAAAAAGCATTTGATAAAGTGCAGCAACGATTTATGATAAAAACCCTCAGCAAAATGGGAATAGAGGGAGCATACCTCAACATCATAAAGGCCATCTATGAGAAATCTGAAGCCAACATCATACTTAATGGACAAAAACTGAAAGCTTTCCCCCTAAGATCAGGAACAAGACAAGGCTGTCCACTTTCTCCACTTCTATCCAACATTGTCTTGGAAGTTCTAGCTATAGGCATCAGACAAGAAAAAGCAATCAAAGGTATCCAAATTGGAAAGGAGGAAGTTAAATTGTCATTATTTGCAGATGATATGATAGTGTACATACAAAACCCGATAGGTTCCACCAAAAACTTAACCTAATAAGCAAATTTAGCCAAATAGCTGGGTATAAACTCAATATCCAGAAATCAAAAGCATTTTTGTATAACAATAATGAAACAACAGAAATCCCATTTACCATAGCAACAAGAAAAATAAAGTACCTAGGAATAAACCTAACTAAGGAGGTAAAAGACCTGTACTCAGAAAACTACAGAACAATGAAGGAAGAAATCAAGGAAGATACAAATGAATGGAAGCATATATACCATGTTCACGGATGGGACGAATTAACATCATTAAAATGTCCATACTACCCAAAGCAATCTACAGAGTCAATGCAATCCCAATTCAACTACCAATGACAGACTTCACAGAAATAGAAAAAATACTTCAAAAATTTGTATGGAACCAAAAATGCCTACAAATAGCCACAGCAATCTTGAGAAAGAAGAACAAGGTAGCAGGAATCACAATACCAGACTTCAAACAAAACTACAAGGCTACTGTCATCAAAACAGAATAAGAACAGAAATATAGATCAATGGAACAGAATAGAGAGCCCAGAAATTAACCCAGGACTCTATGGTTAACTAATATTTGACAAAGGGGGAAGGAACATCCAATGGAGTGAAAACAGTTTCTTCAACAAATGGTGTTGGGAGAACTGGACAGCAACATGCAAAAAGATAAAACTAGACCACCAACTTACACCATACACCAAAATAAACTCAAGATGGATAAAGGATTTAAACATAAGCAGTGCCACCATACAGGTCCTGGAGAAAAATATAGGCAGTAAACTTTTGGATATCCTACGCAGAAATATGTTTACTGATACTTCACCAAGGGCAAAGGAAATAAAAGAACAAATCAACAAATGGGACTATATCAAATTGAAAAGTTTCTGTTCAGCTAAAGAAAACACCAGCAAAATTCAAAGGGAACCAACGGTACGGGAAAACATAATTGCCAATGATACCTCAGACAGGGTTTGATCTCCAAAATAGATAAAGAACTAATGCTACTCAATATCAGCCCAATGAAAAAATGGGCAAAGGACCTGAACAGACAACTCACTGAGGAAGATATACAAAGGGCCCTGAGGCATATGAAAGAATGCTCAACATCACTAGTCATCAGAGAGATAAAAATTAAAACCACAATAAGATACTACATCACACCTGTCAGAATGGCAATCATCAACAAATCAACAAACAACAAGTGTTGGCAAAGAAGTGGGGCAAAGGGAACCCTTGTGCACTGCTGGTGAGAATGCAGGTGGTGCAGCCACTTGGAAAACAGTATGGGGTTTCCTTAAAAAACTAAAAATGGAACTGCCTTTTGATCCAGCAATTCCACTACTTGGACTATACCCAAAGAAGCCTAAAACACCAATTCATAAGAACCTATGCACACCTATGTTCATAGCAGCACTATTTACAATAGCCAAATTCTGGAAACAGCCTCAGTGCCCATCAGTGGATGATTGGATCAAAAAACTTTGGTACATTTACACAATGGAATACTATACAGCAGAAAGAAAGAAGGAACTTCTATCCTTTGCAACAACATTGATGGAACTGGAAAGTATTATGCTTAGTGAAATAAGCCAGTCAGTGAAGGACAAATACCATATGATCTCACCCATTACAGGACAATAATGAACAAAACTAACAACAAGCAAAACAGAACCAAATATATGAATACAGTGAATAGGCCTTCAGTGGTCAGGGGGAAAGGGGTTGGGGGGAGGGGGGAGGCAGAGGCAAGGAAGGGGAGCAGTTTAGACAAGAACCTAGTATAAAGGAACCATGGACATGGACAACAGGTGGGATTGACTTTGGGGGGAAT
>PVIW01013276.1:0-28090 GCA_004026585.1 Noctilio leporinus
GCAGTAGTCAGGAGGAAAGGAGGAAAGGGGGAGGGGGGAGGGGGGAGGCAGAGGCAAAGAAGGGGAGCAGCTTAGACAAGAACCTAGTATAAACTAACCATAGACATGGACAACAGGTGGGATTGACTTTGGGGGGAAAGGGTGGGTGGGGAGGGGGACAGAGGGGAGAAAAAAAAAAGGATGGATGTAATACAACAACAATAAAATTAAAAGAAAAAAAAAAGAATGTGTATTTTACTTCTTTGGGGTGAAAGGTTTTGTATATAGAGGAAATTAGGTCCATTTCCTCTAGAGTGTTGTTCAATGCTCCAATATCCTTGTTTTTTTTTGTTTGGAAGATGTGTCCATTGTTGATAGTGGGGTATTAAAATCCCCTACTATTAGTGTGTTGCTGTCTATATCCTTCTTGAAGTCCTCCAAGATTTTCGTTATATATTTGGGAGCTCCTGTGTAGGGTGCATATATGTTTACAACAGTTATTTCTTCTTGATGGATTGTTCCCTTAAGTATTATGAAATGTCCTTCTTTGTTTCTTCTTATGGCCTTCATTGTAAAATCTATTTTGTCTGAAATTAGTATTGCTACTCCAGCCTTTTTTTCATATCCGTTTGCTTGATATATATTTTTCTAACCCTTCACTTTCAGTCTGTGTCGATCTTTTGTTCTGAGGGGGGTCTTTTGAAGACAGCATATATATGGGTCATGTTTTCTTATCCATTCAGCTACCCTATGTCTTTTGATTGGTGCATTTAATCTGTTTACACGTAAGGTTATTACTGATTGATGTTTCTTGCCCTTTTTTCTCCTTTGTATTCATGCTCCTCTTTGTCTCTTTTTCTTCATTTTAAAATTATTTATTGTAAAATTAGCATATATAGGTTATCTAGCATGTTGTTTCGCCGAGACGTGTTTTTTTTTTTAAATTTTATTGTTGTTGTATTACATCCATCCCCATTTTGCTCCCCTCCATCCCCCTCCCCACCCACCCATTCCCCTCTTTTTTAAAAAAATACTTTATTTTTTATTTTTCAGAGAATGGGGAAGGATGACAGGCAGAGAGGGAGAGAAATATCAATGTATGGTTACCTTTCACCTGCCTCCAGCTACAGATCTGGCTGGAGACCTAGCTTGCAATCTGGTTTTGTTGCCCTAGCTGGGAATCAAATCAGCAACCTTTGGGTTCATAGTCCAGCACCTTCTCCATTGTGCCACTAGCCAGGGCTTTTTTCTTCATTGTTTTAAAGCAGACCCTTTAGCATTTCTTGCATTACTGGTTCGGTAGTGATATAGTCTTTTAGTCTTCTTTTGTCTGTGAAACTCCTTATTTCTCCTTCCAGTTTGAATGAGACCCTTGCTGCATGGAGTGTTCTTGGTTGCAGGCCTTTGTTTGTCATTATTTGGAATATTTTTTGCCATTCCTTTCTGGCTTGTACTGTTTCTGTTGAATATTCATTTGATAACCTTATTGGAGCCCCCTTATATGTTGTTTGCTGTTTCTTGATGCTTTTAGGATTATCTCTTTGTGTTTGAAATTTGCCATTTTAATTATGATGTGTCTTGGAGTGGGTCTGTTTGGATTCATGCTCATTGGAACTTTCTGTGCTTCCTGAACCTGAGTAACATTTTCACTCATCATGTCAGGGAAGTTTTCTCTCATTACTTTTTTGAACGGGTTTTTCATTCCTTGTTTCTCTTCTCCCTCTGGTATCCCTATGATATGGATATTATCATGTTTCATGTTGTCCTGCAGCTCTTTTAAAACCTCTTCATTCTTAGTCAGTCTTTTTTCATTTCTTGCACTGTCTTGGAATATTTTTCTACATCGTCCTTCAGCTTGCTGATCTGATCTTCTGTTTCCTCTAGCCTGCTTTTTGAGTCCTTCTACTGTATTCTTCAATTCAGAAATTGTATCTTCATTTCCTTCTGGCTCTTACTGATAGTTCCTATGTCCTTTTTAATGCTGATGTAGTTCTCAGTAAATTCCTTGTAGCTTCCCTGAAATTCTTCGTAGTTCCCCTGAAGTTGTTTGTCCTTTTCTTTGAGTTGGTTGAGCTCATTGAGATTTTCTTTCATCATTATTTTGAATTCCATTCTGATAGTTTGATTGTTTCTATTTCATTTAGTGATCTTTCTGGGGATTCCTCCTTTCCTTTTGGTGATGGACTCTTTCATTTTCTCCTCATTTTTATGTTTCATTGTAATCCAGTCAGACTGTGATCAGCTGCCAGGCTAAGGAACTGCTAGGCTGGAAGGATGGATTAAGTTGTAATCCTATTTTTCTGTGATCCACCACCAGGCTCAAATGCAGCTTGGGGTAACAGAGCGATTCAGCTGTAGGTCAGTGAATCAGCTACCAAACTCAGTCCCTGCTGGGCTAGGTTCAGTTGTAGTGCAATAACTCAGCCGTCAACTAAGGTGCTGCTTGGTGGGATAGATTCAGATGTAAATCAATGGATCTGTGATCAGCTGCCTGGCTGAAGCACCACTGTGCTAGACAGCAAGATCCAATTGTAATCCAATGAATCTGTGTTTAGCCACCAGGCTCAGGTGGCGCTGGTCTTGACTGAAAGATTCAATTGTAATCCAGTGAGTTTGTGATCAGCCACAATGTCCAGGCCCTGCTGGGATAGAAATAACATTCAGGCGCCAATTATTGTATCTATGCTCAGACCTGGCATAGGGTAGGATTTACATTTATTTAGATGTAAATCAAAGAATTGTGATCAGGTGGTAGGCTCAGGCACTGCTGGGTGGGGCAGATTGCTTTCAGTGTGCGGGGCTATGGAGACCCCTCATACAATAGCTGGTTGGTGCAGCGCAGTCTGCCTGAGGTGTGGGTGATGAGTCAGCCCCGGGATCCCCACAGCTGCTTCCCCACTTTTCTCCTCCAAGCCACTGCAGCAAAGTCTCCCTACATGTCTCTAGTCCTCTCTGCCAGAGCCCACGGTAGGTGGGTGTCAATGTATTTACATTTGGGTCACCCTAGTAGTTCTCTGTGTCCTGTGCTCTCTCAGGCTAGTAAACTCCACAGCTTTCTGCCTTTCTCAGATGGATGCTGCTCTACTCTCCACAGTGTTGCTATAGGCTGGTACACCCAGCAGGAGGACCACAACCCCCCTTTCTCAGTTGGAGCCCCCAGCTCTGTTCCTTTGGCTGCTGCCTTTGGTGTGGGCCCAGCCAGCCCTCTCAAGTTTCCTCAATTCCTACCAGTTACATTGTGATGAAGCATCCTCTTCTGTTCTGTCCGTAGTTATAGGACTTCTTTCCAGCTGGTGTTTTGTTGGTAATTCTAGCCAACTTTTGCTCCAAAAAAGTAATTCCAGATGGGACCTGGGAGGAGATTGGTGTAGCTCCACTTACTCCTCCACCATCTTGCCAGAACTCCCCTGATTGATTTTCATGTGTTGATATAACCTTGCATTCCTGGGATAAGTTCCTTTGGTCATGTTATATAAGCTTTTTAATATGTCATCGCATTCAGATTGGTAGTGTGTTGTTGAAGATATTTGTATCTAGATTCATAAGACATACATTAGTCTAATTTTCTTTCCTTGTGTTTTCTTTGTCTGAGTTTGGTATCCCAGTAATACTGGCCTCATAGAACAAATTGGAAGGTGTTCCCTCCTCATCTACTTTTTTTGGGAGAGTTTGTGAAGGGCTAGTTTTAATTCTTCAGATATTTGGTAGACTTTACCAGTGAAGCCACCTGATTTTGGACTTTTCTTTGTAAGAGTATTTTTATACTAATTCAAGTTTTTCAGTATTATTGGTCTAGTAAAAATTTTAAATTTCTTGAGTTAGTTTTGTTTGTATATTTCTAAGAATTTGTCCATTTCATCTATGTTTTCTAATTTGTTGATGTAACTATTCATAGTATTCCCTCATAATCACTTTATATTTGTAAGTTTAGAAGTAATATATCTTAAGTATATGAATCTTCTCTCCTTTTTTCTTTGTCAGTCTAGGTAAGTTTTGTCACTTTTGTCAATATTTCCAAAGGCCTAACTTTTGGTTTTGTTGATTTTCATGACTTTTTCTATTTACTATTCCGCATATCACTACCACTACTCTACCCTCTATTACTTCTTACTTTCTACTTTTTTGTGGGGGTATGGGATGTAGTTTGCTCTTCCTCATGATTCTAAAAGTGAGAAATTAGGTCAAGCTCTTCTTTTCTAATATCAGCATTTACAGCTATAAATTTCCTTCTAAGTTCACAGATATCAGGAGTTTGTGTATGTTGTATTTTCATCTTTATTTATCTCAAATTTTCTGATTTCTCTTATGATTTTTTTTTCATTTACCCATTAGTTATTTGAGAGTGTATTGATTAAAACATTTGTGCATTTGAAATTTACTTTTATTATTTATTTCTCATTTCATTCCATTGTAATGGAAAACATACTTTGTATGATTCAAATCCTTTTAAATTTGAGAGTTGTTTTTTTTTAGTCTGATATAGGGTCTGTATTGAAGAATGTTTATGGACATTTATAAGAATGTATATCCTGCTGTTATTGAGTAGAGTGTTCTATAGATGGCTGTTTGATCTAATTAGCTTATAGAGGTGTTCCATTTTCTTGCAGATCTTACCATTGTTCTATTCACCATTGACAGAGGAGTATTGACGTCTCTAGCTATTACAGTTGAATAGTCTTTTTCTGTATTCAATTCTGTCAGGTTTTGCTTCATGTATTTTGTGACTATTTTGTTAGGTGGATATATATTTATAATTGTCATGTCTTCTTAATTGAACCTTTTATCATTATCAAATGTCTTTCTTTGTAGTGACAGTTTTGTCCTAATATCCGTTTTGCCTGATATTATTAGTAAAGCATTCCAGTTGTCTTTGGTTACTGTTTTCATGGTATATAGTTTACTTCTTTTTCTTTTCTTTTCATAGTACATGTTATAAAATCCTTTTAGTATCAATCTATCGACTTTATGTTAATGTAATTACTTGTAAGATAGGATTTATAATGGCCATTTTGTCATTTAGTTTCCATGTCTTACGTTTTTTTCTGTTCTTTTAACTTCCATTCTTGCCTCTTTTGGAATTAGATGGAAATTTATCTAGTGTATCATTTTTATTCTCTTATCATTTAAAAAATATGTATATATTTAGTTATGTTCTTAGTGGTTGCCCTTAGGATTACAATTAATACCTTAGCTTATAACATTCTAATTCAAATTAATAGCAACTTAATATACCTTGTATATAAAACTTTGTTCCTATAGAGCACTGTACACTTTTCCTTTGTGCACTTATTGTCATGCAAATTGCATAATTATACATTGTGTGCCAATTAACCTTTATTTATAATTACTGTTATGCTGTTTTCTTTAAATCATATATGAGAAGAAAAGTTACTAACAAAAAAATGCATTTATACTGTTTTTTTTTTTTTTTTATTCCATCAGCAGCTTGAAATGGCCACTTGAATGTTAGTGTGAGTGTGGGTGGGCATGTGAATGTGTGGATGTGTGTGTGTGCAAGTGTAGGTGTGTGTGAGAGTGGGAATGTGTGACTATGAGAGTGTGTGTGTGTATGAGAATCTTTTTTTTATATTGGCCTCTGTCATATGTGTATATTGCTCTTTATTTCTTTATGTGGATTTCAAGTACTCTCTAGAACCTTTTATTTCACCCCCAAAGATACCCTTTGCTGTGTTAGTGACATATTCTTTCAGTTTTTGTTTATCTGGGAATCTCTTAGATTCTTCTTCACTTTTTTGTGATTATATTTTATTTTAATTTTATGTTCTATTATTATTGTCCCAAATTTTCCCCTTTTGCTCTTAACTGCTCCACCTATCCCACCACCCAACCCTGCTTCCAAAGTCAGTCCCCATCCTGTTGTCCATGTCCATGGGTCATTTATTCATGTTCCTTGGCTAGACTCTTCCTCTTCATTCCCTGATTTTCTTCCTTCCCCCTCCACTCTGGTCACTGTCAGTCTGTTCCTTGTTTCCATGCCCCTGGTTCTATTTTGCTTGTTTATTTGTTGTTCAGTAGGTTCCTGTTGTAGGAGAGATCATATGAAGATCATATAGTATTTGTCTGTTACCACCTGGCTTATTTCAGTTAGCATAATACTCTCCAGTTCCATCCATGCTGTCTGGAAGGGTAGGGGTTTTTCCTTTCTGCTGCATAGTATTCTGTGGTGTAAATGTACCATGGTTTTTTGATCCACTCATTTACTGATGGGCATTCAGCCTGTTTCCAGCACTTAGCTATTATAAATAAAGCTGCTATGAACATAGGGATGTACAGGTTCTTTTGAATTGGGGTTTCAGGAGTCTTCAGGTAAAATCTCAGCTTGGAACTGCTGTATCAAAAAGCAGTTCCGATGCTTAGTGAAATAAGCCAATCAGTGAAAGACAAATACCATATGATCAATCTCACCCATTACAGGACCATAATGAACAACAACAACAACAACAAAACAAACAAACAAGCAAAACAGAACCAGATACATGAGTACAATGACTAGACCTTCAGTGTGGGCAGAGGGGAGGGGAAAAGGCGGGAGAGGGGAGGAGGAGGCAGCAAATAAGGGAAGCAGTTTTGTCAAGGAACTAGCATAGAAGAGCCATGGACATGGACAACAAGTGGGATTGACTCTAGGGGGGGAGTAGTGGGTGGGTGGGGAAGGGGACAGAGGGGAGTAAAAAGGGGATGGATATAATACAACAACAATAAAATTAAAAAAAGAAAGAAAGAAAAGGTAATAACAAACAAAAAAAAAAAAAAGAAAGAAAGAAAGAAAAAGCAGTTCCATTTTTGAGCCCTGGCTGTTGGTACAGTGGATAAGATGCCAGCCTGAGAACCCAAAGGTCGCTGGTTCTATTCCCAGCCAGGGCACATAACCAGGTGGCAAGCTAGATCTCCAGCCAGGTCTGTAGCTGGAGGCAGGTGAAAGGAAAATATACATTGATGTTTCTCTCCCTCTCTGCCTTTCTCTTCCCCTCTAAAAAATAATAAATACAATCTTAAAAAAAAAAAAAAAAGGCAGTTTCATTTTTAGATTTTTGAGGAGACACCATACATTTTTCCACATTGGTTGCACCAGTCTATATCCCTACCAACAGTGCACTAGGGTTCCCTTTTTTCCACATCCTTGTCAACACTTATTCTTCGTTGATTTGTTAACAATGTCCATTCTGACTAGTGTGAGGTGGTATCTCATTGTGGTTTTAATTTGCATCTCTCTGATGACTAGTGATGTTGAGCATCATTTCATATGCCTATGGGCCCTCTGTATGCTTTTCTTGGAGAAGTGTCTGTTCAGGTCCATTGCCCATTTTTTTCAAATTGGATTATTTGTCTTTCTGGTGTTGAGTCATATGGTATGAGTTCTTTATATATTTTGGAAATCAAACCCTTGTCTGAGGTGTCATTGGCAAATGTATTTTCCTATATGGTTGGTTCTCTTTTCATATTGTTTCTTTAGCTGAGCAGAAGCTTTTTAGTTTGATGTAGTTCCATTTATTTATCCTTCCCTTTATTTCTTTCCCTTGTCCTAGGAGATATATCAGTGAAAATATTGCTGTGTGCAATATCTGAAATTTTGCTGCCTATGTTTTCTTCTAGGACTTCTGTGGTGTCATGGCTTACATTTAGTTCTTTTATACAGCTTGAGTTTATTCTAGTGGATAGTGTAAGTTGGTGGTCATTTTATTGCATGTACCTGTCAAGATCTCCCAACACCAGTTATTGAAGAGGCTATTTTTACCACATTTTCTGCTCCTATCCCCTGTGTCAAATATTAATTTATCATAACCACCTGGTTTCATTTCTGGGCTCTCTGTTCTGTTCCATTGATCTATATGTCTGTTCTTATGCCAATACCAGACTCTTGATTACAGTGGCCTTGTAGTATAGTTTGATATGCAGTATTGTGATCTCTCCTACTTTGTTTTTCTTTCTCAAGATCACTGCGGTTATTTTTGGTTTCATATAAAAATTTTTAAAGATTTTATTTATTTATTTTTAGAGAGATGGGGAGGGAGGGAGAGAGAAACATCAACGTGTGGTTGCCTCTTATGCACCCCTGACTGGGCCTGCAACCCAGCCACATGCCTGACTAGGAATCGAACTGGTGACCCTTTGGTTCACAGGCCGATGCCCAATCCACTGAACCACACCAGCCAGGGCAAATTTTGAAATATTTGTTCTAAATCTGTGAAATATGTCATTGATATTTTAATAGGGATTGCATTGAATCTATAGGTTGCTTTGGATAGTATGAACATTTTAATGATGTTAATTTTTCTAATCCATGAACACAGTGTATGTTTTCATTTATTTTTATCTTCCTTAATTTTTTTCTTAAGTGTTCTGTAGATTTCCCAGTACAGGTCTTTCACCTCCTTGGTTAAGTTTATTCCTAGGTACTTTGTTTTTCTTGTTGCTATAGTAAACGAGATTTTTTTCTTAGCTTCTGTTTCCGATATTTAACACATTGTTACTGGTCAAAAAAATCTTGTGTTTTCAATCCCAAATGTTGTTGACCAATAAGAAGTTAACTCATGCTTGCACTTGCATTAGCTTTTGCTATAAAATTGCCAGTCAAAAATGTACTAATTGTTGGTATACAATAATGCCTTCAATTTCTGAATTTGTATCCCACTACTTTGCCAAATTCACTTACTATGTAGTGTAATTTTTTGGTGGAGCCTGTAGGGTTTTCTATGTACACACATTATCATGTCACCTGCAAGCAATGGCAGTTTTACTTCCTCCTTTCCACCTTTTATTTCATTTTCTTCTCTGATTACTGTGGCTAGAACTTCCAAAATAGTCTGTTGAGTAAAAGTGGACGCCCTTGTCTTGTTCCTGATGTTAGAATGGAAGCTCTTAGTTTTTGCTCATTGAGTATTATGCTGGCTGTTGTTTTCTCACATACGGCCTTTATTATGTTGAGGTATGCTCCCTCTATTCCAACATTACTGAGCATTGTATATCATAAATCAGTTTTGTACTTGATGTTTTTCAGCATCTATTGATATGATCACGTGATTTTTTTTTCATTTTGTTTATGTGGTGTATTATGTTTGTTGATCTGTGAATATTATATCATCCTTGCATCCCTGGGATGAATCCCACTTGATCACGGTGTATGATCTTTCTAATATATTGCTGGATTCAGTTTGCCAATATTTTGTTGAAAAATATAACGTCTGTGTTTATCAACAGTATTGGCCTATAGTTTTCTTTGTTTTTCTGTGTCTTTACATAGTTTTAAAATTAGGATAATATTGGCTTCATAAAAAGAGATTGGGAGTCTTTCCATTTCTTGAATTTTTAGGGATTGTTTGGGAAGGATGAGAGTTAGCTTTTCCCTAAATGTATGGTAAATTTACCTGTGAAGCTGTCTGGTCCAGGGCTTTTGTGTGCCAGGAGTTTTTTGATTACTGCTTCAATTTCACCAGTTGTTATTGCTCTGTTCAGGTTTCCTGCTTCTTTTTGATTCAGTTTTGGAAGATTATATGTTTTTAGAAACTTGTCATTTTTACCCAAATTTTCTAATTTCTCGGCATATAGTTATTCATAGTAATTTCTGACAGTCCTTTGCATTTCTGTGGTATCAGCTGTGTTTTCTCCTTTTTAGCTTCTGATTTTATTTATTTGGGTTCTCTCTTTTTTTTCTTGATGAATCTGATTAAAGGCTTGTTGACTTTGTTTATCTTTTTAAAGAACTAGTTCCTGGATTTATTGATTTTTTTGAATTGTCCTTTTGGTCTCTTTATTATTTAATTCTACTCTGATCTTTATTATTTCCTCCCTTATACTCACTCTGGGCTTTGTTATTGTTCCTCTAGTTCTTATGGGTGTAGGGTTAATTTGTTTATTTAAAATTTTTCTATCTCTTTTAGGTAGGCCTGTATTGCTTTGAGCTTCCCTCTAGGACTGCCTTCACCATATCCCATAGATTTTCATTTGTTTCCAAAAACTGTTTTATTTCTTCCTTGATCTCATTGTTAACCCATTCATTATTTAATAGTATATTATTCAGTTTTCATGAATATGAATAATTTTGAATTTTTTTCTTGAGGTTGGTTTCTAGTTTCAAGCCATTGTGATCTGAGGAGAGTCTTGGTATGATTTCAATTTACTTGAATTTATTGAGGCTTGTTTTGTGTCCTGCCATGTGGTCTGTCTTTGAGAATGTTCCATGTGCATTTGAAAAGAATGTAATATTTTGCTTCTTTGAGGTGAAAGGTTCTATATATATATATATATATCAATTAAGTCCAGGTGACATAGAGTGTTTTTTAATGCCCCAATATCCTTGTTATTTCTTTATGTGGAAGATCTATTCATTATTGACAATAGAGTATTAAAATCCCCTACTATAAGTATGTTCCTGTCGATATCTTCTTGAAGTTCTCCAAGGTTTTCTTTATATGTTTGGGTGCTCCTATGTTGGATGCATATTTGTTTACCAGGGTTATATCTTTTTGATGGATTGTTCCTACAAATATTATGAAATGTCCTTTGTCTCTTTTTATGGCCTTTGTTTTGAAATCTATTTTGTCTGATACTAGTATTGCTACCCTACACATTCATTTCAAATGCACATGGAACATTCTCTAATACCCTAGCTTTTCTTCATGTCTGTTTGTTTGAATATATTTTTTCCATCCCTTAATTTTGTCTGTATAGATCCTCTCCTCTGAGGTGGGTCTCTTGTAGAGAGCATATATGTGGGTAATTCAGCTACCCTATGTCTTTTGATTGGAGCATTTAATCCATTTACATTTAAGATAATTATTGATAGGGACTTCTTCATTGCCATATTTCCCTTTGTACCTGTGTCCTCTCTCCTCTCTCTCTCTCTCTCTCTCTCTCTCTCTCTCTCTCTCTCTCTCTCTCTCTCTTCATCTTCTTTAGATACTAAAGCAGTTTCTTTAGTATCTCTTACAATGCAGGTTTGGCGGAGATGTTTCCTTTTAGCCTTTTTTCTGTCTGGGAAACAACTTATTTTGCCTTCCATTTTAAATGAGAGCCTTGCTGGGTAGAATAGTCTTGGTTGCAGGATTTTGCTTTGCTTGGAATACATCTTGCCATTCCTTTCTGGCATGTTTTTGTTGGGAATCAGCTGATAGCCTTATCAGAGCTCCCTGATATGTTACTAGCTATTATTCCCTTGCTTCCTTTAAGATTCTCTCTTTGTCTTTGAATTTTGCCATTTTAATTGTGATGTGTCTTGGAGTAGGCCATTTGGTTCATCTTCATTGGGACCCTCTGCACTTCCTGAACTTGAGTGTCCCTTTCACTCATCATTTTAGGGAAGTTTTCTGTCATTACTTTTTCAAACAGGTTTTTTTATCCCTTATTTCTCTTCCTTCTAGTGTCTTTGTGATATGAATATTATTACATTTCATTTCATTCTGCAACTCCCTTAAACCCTCTTCATTTGTTTTCAGTCTTTTTTCATTTCATAGCTCTGTCTGGGAATTTTTTTCTACTTTGTTCTCCAGCTCGCCAGTCCCAGTCCTCTGCTTCATATTCAGTTTTTCATTGTTTCTACTGTATTCTTTATTTCAGCAATTTTAGGCTTCATTTCCTCCTGGCTCTTATTAATAGTTTATATGTCCTTTTTCATGCTGATGTAGTTTGCAGGAAGTTCCTTGTAGCCTCCCTTGAGTTCTTTGTAGCTTTCACTGAGCTTGTTGAACATCTTTGCAACCATTATTTTGAACTCAATGTCTGATAGTTTGCTTGCCTCTATTTCATTTAACTCTTTCCTCAAGTAACTCTAGGCCACTCTGCCCCTCCCCCTTTGCCAGAGCCCAGCATAAATGGCTGCAAACGAAATTTTATGTGTTGGCCCTTTTAAAAGCTCTGTGACTCCAGCCATCTCTTCTTGACAGGCAGAAACCCCTGGGTTCCTTGCTGGTTCTGATAATAAAGGCTGGGGAGCCCACCTTGGGGTTTAGACCCCACACTTCCCAAGGGGGAAATTTCCATCTGGGACTTCAGCTGATGCCCATAGGAGCCCAGCCAATCCTCTTGCAATTTCTCTGCACTCTGTACCAGTCACATTGTGGTGATGCTGTTTCTTCTGCCTGTGTGTGGTTATAAGGCTATTGTCTTTCCAGCTATTGTTCAGTTGGTTATATCAGATTATTCCTCCACAATTTAGTAGTAATCAATTCCAGATTGGTCCCAGGAGAAGGTTAGTGTAGCTATCACTTTCTCCTCCACCGTCTTGGATCTCTCTCCTTCATTATTGAAGTATACCTTTGCTGCTTATAGAACTCTTACTTGACAGCATTGGGTTTTTTTTTTTTTTTTTTTGAGTACTTTGTATATATCCTCCCACTGCCTTCTGGCCTCCATGGTTTATCATGAGAAAAGAGCTATTAACCTTATTTAGGATTCTGTGTATACGATGAGTTATTTCTCCTTTCTTTCAAGGTTGTCTGTGTCTCACTGTTTGATAACGATGTGTCTTCGTGAGGACCCCTTTAAAATATATCCTCCTTAAAATTTGGTGAGCTTTTTGAGTGTGGACATTTAAAAATAAAATTTAGAAAGCTTTTGCCCATTGTATTTTCAAATATACTTTTGGACCCCTATACTCTCTTCTCCTTCTTTGAGACTCCTATTACATATATATTGGTAATCTTGATAGTGTCTTACATGTTTCGGAGAACTTGTTTATTTTCCTTTTCGTTGTTTAGATTGGATAATCTGTTGAATTATTTTTCTTTCTTTTTTTAAAATTTAATTTTATTGTTGTTGTATTACATCTATCCCTTTCACTCCTCTCTGTTCCCTTCCGTACCCACCCACTTCCCCACAAAGCCAATCCCATTTGTTGTCCATGTCCATGATGCTTCCAAATTATGTTGTCTATACTGTTCCCATTCTTTGCCTCTTCGTTCACCTTCCCACTGCCACCGTACCCTTGACCACTGAAGATCTATTCACTGTATTCATATATCTGGTTCTGTTTTGCTTGTTGTTTGTTTTGTTCATTATTGTCCTGTAATGGGTGAGATCATATAGTATTTGTCTTTCACTGACTGGCTTATTTCACTAAGCATTATACTCTCCAGCTCCATCCATGTTGTTGCAAAGGGTAGGAGTTTCTTCTTTCTTACTGCTGTGTAGTATTCCATTGTGTAAATGTACCAAAGTTTTTTTTTTCTTCTATTTTTATTTTTATTTTTTATTTATTTATTTTTAAAAATTTTATTTTTGTTGTATTACATTCATCCCCGTTTTGCTCCCCTCTGTCCCCCTCCCCACCCACCCATTCCCCCCAAAATCAATCCCACCTGTTGTCCCTGTCCATGGTTCCTTTATACTAGGTTCTTCTCTAAGCTGCTCCCCGTTCTTGCCTCTGCCTTGCACCTCCCCCCAACCCCTTTCCCCCTGACCACTGAAGGCCTATTCCTTGTATTCATATACTTGGTTCTGTTAGTTTTGCTCATTATTGTCCCGTAATGGGTGAGATTATATGATATTTGTCCTTCACTGACTGACTAATTTCACTAAGCATAATACTCTCCAGTTCCATCCATGTTGTTACAAAGGGTACAAGTTCCTTCTTTCTTTCTGCTATATAGAATTCCATTGTGTAAATGTACCAAAGTTTTTTGATCCAATCATCCACTGATGGGCACTTAGGCTGTTTCTAGCCTTTGGCTATTGTAAATAGTGCCACTATGAACTTAGGTGTGCATAGGTTCTTATGAATTGGTGTTTTGGGATTCTTTGGGTATAGTCCAAGTAGTGGAATTGCTGGATCAAAAGGCAGTTCCATTTTTAGTTTTTTAAGGAAACCCCATACTGTTTTTCACTGTGGCTGCACCAGCCTACATTCCCACCAACAGTGTATGAGGGTTCCCTTTGCCCCGCATCCTCGCCAACACTTGTTATTTGTTGATTTGCTGATGATTGCCATTCTGACAGGTATGAGGTGGTATCTTAGTGCAGTTTTAATTTGCATCTCTCTGGTGACTAGCGATGTTGAGCATTCTTTCATATGCCTCTGGGCCCTTTGTATATCTTCCTCAGTGAGTTGTCTGTTCAGGTCCTTTGCCCAGTTTTTAATTGGGCTGTCTGTCTCCCTGGAGTTGAGTCGCAGTAGTTCTTTATATATTTTGGAGATCAGACCCTTGTCTGAGGTATCATTGGCAATTATGTTTTCCCGTACAGTTGGTTCCCTTTGAATTTTGCTGATATTTTCTTTAGCTGAACAGAAACTTTTCAATTTGATATAGTCCCATTTGTTGATTCGTTCTTTGATTTCCTTTGCCCTTGGTGAAGTACCAGTAAACATATTTTTGCGTAGGATATCTGAAAGTTTAATGCCTATATTTTTCTCCAGGACCTTTATGGTGGCACTGCTTATGTTTAAATCCTTTATCCATCTTGAATTTATTTTGGTGTATGGTGTAAGTTGGTGGTCTCGTTTTATCTTTTTGCATGTTGCTGTCCAGTTCTCCCAACACCATTTGTTGAAGAGACTGTTTTTACTCCATTGGATGTTCCTTCCCCCTTTGCCAAATATTAGTTGACCATAGAGTCCTGGATTAATTTCTGAGCTCTCTATTCCGTTCCATTCATCTATGTCTATTCTTATGCCAGTACCATGCTGTTTTGATGACAGTAGCCTTGTAGTATTGTTTGAAGTCCGGTATTGTGATTCCTCCTACCTTGTTCTTCTTTCTCAAGATTGTGGTTGCTATTCATGGGCGTTTTTGGCTCCATATAAATTTTTGAAGTACTTTTTCTATTTCTGTGAAGTCTGTCATTGGTATTTTAATTGGGATTGCATTGAATCTGTAGATTGCTTTGGGTAGTATAGACATTTTCATGATGTTAATTCTTCCCATCCATGAACATGGTATACGCTTCCATTTATTTGTGTCTTCCTTGAATTCTTTCTTCATTGTTCTGTAGTTTTCTGAGTACAGGTCTTTTACCTCCTTAGTTAAGTTGATTCCTAGGTACTTTATTTTTCTTGTTGCTATGGTAAATGGGATTTGTTGTTGCACTTCTATTTCTGTTGTTTCATTATTGGTATACAAAAATGCTTTTGATTTCTGGATATTGACTTTATACCCAGCTATTTTGCTAAATTTGCTTATTAGGTGGAGTAAATTTTCGGTAGAGCCAATCGGGTTCTGTATGTACACTATCATATCATCTGCAAATAATGATAGTTTGACTTCCTCCTTTCCAATTTGGATACCTTTGATTCCTTTGTCTTCTCTGATGGCTATAGCTAGAACTTCCAAGACAATGTTGAATAGAAGTGGAGAAAGTGGACAGTCTTGTCTCGTTCCTGATCTTAGGGGGAAAACTTTCAGTTTTTGTCCATTAAGTATGATGTTGGCTTCAGATTTCTCATAGATGGCCTCTATGATGTTGAGGTATTATCCCTGTATTCCCATTTTGTGAGGGTTTTTGTCATAAATGGTTGCTGTACTTTATCAAATGCATTTTCAGCATCTATTGATATGATCATATGGTTTTTATCTCTCAATTTGTTGATGTGGTGTATTACATTGATTGATTTACGAATGTCGTACCATCCTTGCATCCCTGGCATGAAGCCCACTTGATCATGGTGTATGATCTTTGTAATATACTGCTGAATCTGATTGGCCAGTATTTTGTTGAGAATTTTAGCATCTATGTTCATCAGAGATATTGGCCTGTAGCTTTCTTTCTTAGTTGTGTCTTGCCCTGGTTTTGGGATTAGAATAATATTGGTCTAATAGAAAGAGTTTGGGAGTCTTCCCTCTTCCTGAATTTTTTGGTATAGTTTGAGGAGGATAGGAGTTAGTTCCTCTTTAAATGTTTGGTAAAATTAACCTGTGTAGCCATCTGGTCCAGGGCTTTTGTGCTTTGGGAGATTTTGGATTACTTCTTTAATTTCACTAGTTGTTATTGGCCTATTCAGGCTTTCTGCTTCTTCTGGGTTCAGTTTTGGTAGATTATACATTTCCAGAAATGTGTCCATTTCATCCAGGTTGTCATATTTTTTGTCATAAAGTTGTTTGTAGTAATTTCTTACAATCTTTTGTATTTCTGAGGTATCAGTTGTGATTTCTCCTCTGTCAGTTCTGATTCTGTTTATTTGGGCCCTCTCTCTCTTTTTCTTGATGAGTCTGGATAAGAGTTTGACAATTTTGTTTATTTTTTGAAAGAACCAGCTCCTGGACCTGTTGATTCTTCGAATTGTAGTTTGAATCTCTGAGTTATTTAGTTCTACTCTGATCTTGAGGAATTCCTTCCTTCTACTTGCTCTTGGTTTTGTTTGTTGTTTCTCCTCTAGTTCTTGCAGCTTTGCGGTTAGGTGGTTTTTATAAACTTCTGGTAACCTTTTTTGGAAGGCCTGTATTGCTATAAGTTTCCCCCTGAGAACTGCCTTTGCTGCCTCCCAAAAGTTTTTGGCTATTGTGTGTTCATTGTCATTTGTTTCCAGGAACTTTTTGATTTCATCTTGGATCTCATTGTTAACCCCTTCATTACTTAAAAGCATGTTATTCAGTCTCCATGAGTGAGAGAATTTTTTTTTTTTTACCCTTGAGATTGGTTTCTAGTTTCAAGCCATTGTAATCTGAGAAGATACTTTGTATGATTTCAATTTTCCTGTATTTGTGGAGGCTTATCTTGTGACATACCATGTGGTCTATCTTGGAGAATGATCCATGTGCATTTGAAAAGAATGTGTATTTTGCTCCTTTGGGGTAAAAGACTCTGTATATATCAGTTAGGTTCATTTCCTCTAGAGTGTTGTTCAATGCCACAATGTCTCTGGGGATTTTTTGTTTGGAAGATCTGTGCATTGTTTATAGTGGTGTATTAAAATCCCCTACTATTAGTGTGTTGCTGTCTATGTCTTTCTTAAAGTCTTCCAAGATTTTTGTTATATATTTCGAAGCTCCTATGTTGGGTGCATATAAGTTTATCAGAGTTATTTCTTCTTGATGAATTGTTCCCTTAAGTATTATGAAATGCTTATCTTTGTCCCTTTTTATGCCCTTCATTTTAAGGTCTATTTTGCCTGAAATCAGTATTGCTACTCCAGCTTTTTGTTTGTGTCCATTTGCTTGATACATAGTTTTCCATCCCTTCACTCTCAATCTGTGTAGATCTTTTGTTCTGAGGTGGGTCTCTTGAAGACAGCATATATGTGGGTCATGTTGTCTTATCCATTGGGCTACCCTATGTCTTTTGATTGGTGCATTTAATCCATTTACATTTAAGGTGATTATTGATTGATACTTATTCTTTGCCATTTTCTTTCTTTGTGTCTTATTCCTCTTTGACTTTCTCTGTTTCTTCATTTTATTTATTTACTTATTTTTAAACTAGACCCTTTAGCATTTCTTGTAATGCTGGTTTGGTAGAGATGTGTTCTTTTAGTCTTTTTTTGTCTGGGAAGCTCCTTATTTCTCCTTCTATTTTGAATGAGAACCTTTCTGGGTAGAGTATTCTTGGTTGCAGGCCTTTGCTCACCATGACTTGAAATACTTTTTGCCATTCCCTTCTGGCTTGAAATGTTTCTGTTGAATAATCATTTGATAGCCTTATTGGAGCTCCATTATATGTTATTTGTCATTTCTCTCTTGATGCTTTTAGGATTCTCTCTTTGTCTTTGAGATTAGCTATTTTAATAATAATATGCCTTGGTGTTGGTCTGTTTGGGTTGATCTTCATTGGGACCCTCTGTGTTTCCTGAACTGGATTAATGTTTTCACTCACCATGTTAGGGAAATTTTCTATCATGACTTTTTTGAACAGGTTTTCCATTCCTTGTTTCTCTTCTCCTTCTAGTATCCGTATGATATGTATGTTGTTACGTTTCATGTTGTCCTGCAGCTCTCTTAACCCCTCTTCATTCTTGTTCATCCTTTTTTAATTCTCTTGTACTGTCTTGGAATATTTGTCTACATTATCCTCCAACTCGCTGATCTGGTCCTCTGCTTCCTCTTGCCTACTGTTGATTCCTTCTACGGCATTCTTCAATTCTGAAATTGTATTCTTCATTTCCTCCTGGCACTTATTGATATTTTCTATGTCCTTTTTCATGCTGTTGTTGCTCTCAGTAAGTTCCTTGTAATTTCCCTGGAGTTCTTTGTAGCTGTTGATAGTTTTCTTTGATGTGGCTGAGCTCATTGAGCTTCTCTATCATCATTCTTTTTAATTCTTTATCTGATATTTCGGGTGCCTCTGTTCCATTTTGTGTTCTTTCTGGGGATTCTTCCTTTTCTTTTGGTGAATGACTGATTCTTTTTTTCCCCATTTTGGGTGTCTGTTGTTGCTTGCTTTTTATTTTTTTGTTTTTTCCTTGGGTTAACCTGCTTTGCTTCCTTGCCTTAGTTGAGCACCCTTCTGTGATAGTAGATTTGTGGAGTTCAATGTTGCATTCTCCCAGATTTTCTCCACTTGTTGTTCTTGGTGTGTCATTTATTTGGGCTGGCCTGTGGGCTTTTAGCAGGAAAAGAAAGAAAAGAAAAAAAAAAAAGGAAAAAATAATAAAAACAATAATAATAAAAAGAAGAACGCATTTAGATTGCTGTTCACCCTTAATAATAATCCCTGATTGGTCCAGATGGAGCCAGGATTTGAGGGCTTTTAGCAGAAAGAAACAAAACAAAACAAAACTATATATCTATATCTATATCTATATCTATATATATGATAAGCAAAAGATGTTTTAGGTGGCTGTTCATCCTTAATGATCCCTGATTGGTCCAGGTGGATCCCGGACCTCTGGGCTTATGTCAGAGAGAGAAAGAAAAAAATAAGGGAAAAAGTCACAAGACAAAGGAAAATCAATATTAATAAAGAAAGGGTTTAGGTGTCTGTTCACCCTTTATGATCTCTGTTTGGTCCCGGTGGAGCCAGTACCTGTTGTCTTTATCAGGAAGAAAAGAAAGAAGAAAAAAAATAGGGAGCGGGGAATGTCACAAGACAAAGAAAACCAGTATTAATAAGGAAAAGGTTTAGGTGTCTGTTCATCCTTTATGATCTCTGATTGGTCCAGGTGGAACCAGGGCCTGTGGGCTTTAACAGGAAGAACAGAAAAAAAGAAAAGAAAAAAAAAGGAGTGAAAAAAAAGAAAAAGAAAGGAAGAAAAGAATAAAGAAAGGGTTTAGGTGGCTGAGGAAGGGAGGAGTAGTTAGATTGAGGACAGGGAATGCGTTGTAACCAGAGAGTGAGTAGTCTTTAAATCAAGAGTAGGTGGGTAGTCTTGGGTATTTATGTGGATTGAGATAGGGGGTGATTAAGAATGTGTGAGAAGTAACTTTTAAAAAGGATATGTTGGGGATTAATAGTTCATGTATCTCTCAGTATAACTCAGATGTTTAAGATTAGCAGCAATCCATTTCCTGAGGCTGTCTCTTTTTCTTGGTCAGGTCTCTGCAGTCTATAGTTTAGCTGGTCTTGGCATGTGACAGGGCCTCTGATTGTCACAGTCAGGGCTGATTCTGAGTGTCAGCCCCCAGGTAGGCTGGGCCTTCAGTAGCCTAGCTGGATTTTAGAGCTGCCGGTATTCCGGAGCCAGCAGGGTGACCCCTCCCACTCCTGGTGGAGGTTCCTGCCTGTGATAGGCACCTGGCCCCCCTGCAGGGCAGCCTGCAACCTCGCTGGTTCCTGTGATGACTGGCCCTGCCTCTGCAGCTCCTGGAGGAGGCAGCCCCCGTCCACCAACAGTGCCCGTGGTCCGCTAACAATGCCCGGGGACCGCCAACACTGCCCAGCTCCCCCGGGCGAGAGCCAATCCTCCAAGCTGACCTGCTCTCCAAGGAGTCCTTTATGCGGCCTCTGTGATGCGCCTCTTCCAGGTGTCTGCAGTCTTTGTGTCGGCAATGGGCAGTTCAGTTGACCCAGCTAGTAGTTTCTGGCCCTCAGTTTGGAGTTTCTGTGGGAGCCTGGGGGCCTGTGTAGGTGCGCGTGCCTGGGCCTTCCCCATCACAGGGGCTTCAAGCTACTATTTCCGCGGTGGCCAAGCAGCACCTTTTTCAGCCCTCTCGCCACCTCGGCCAGTGCACTTCCCTGCTGCCCTACTCCTGCTCCCCGTAGGACTCTTCTCCTCCACCTCTAGCCCTGTGAGGAGCTTCCTCTCCCTGTTCCCGGAGCGAATTTCTCACACAGTCCCTCCCCTGCAGGAGTTCAATTCCTCGTTCCCTCTGGCATTTGCCCTCACTGCCCACACTTCACTGTTCAGATTTCTAGTCGCCAGGGAGCCTGGAGCTGCTTCAGTTAGAGATGCCCCTCTGGGTAGAGCCACCACTGCCCAGAGCCGACTTCCGCCCGCCGGCTGGTAAGTCTGGAGCCCCCTCACCTACTCTCCTGTAGTTCTCCGCTGCCTCTGAGCTGTGCTGCCCTGTGTCCCGATGCTGACTGCTCCAATTCTTAGGGACCTGAAGACATCTCGTGCTCCCTATCTTATCCTCTAGCTGCTCTGGTACTCAAGAACACCATCAGCACTGCTCTCTACTCTGTCGCCATCTTTTCTCTCCCTAATTCATGTATTTTAATGCTCTCTTCTATGTGTATTTTTTTCTGAAATGTGTGCATATTTAATTTAAAAGTTTGTAAATTGGGGTTGCAGGAGGTCATGAGAAATATTCACTAAGTGAAGGGCTATGGATCAACTAGAATAATTCCAGCCTGTTAGACAAAAGGGCCTGAGCACTTACAGGATATTAGCCCCTTTGGAGGTTGGGAACTCTGGCCTACTACCCCTGCTATTTTGTGTCTGTCTCCAGGTTAAGGATGCAGGGCCACATGGATGGGACAAAGACCCGACAGCGGAGACCAGAGGAACTAGGGCTGCCGTGCACCTTCAGCCCAGAAAGACCCTCTGCAGCTTCAGAAGATGGACCTTGGAGTGTCCCTGAGAGCCAGAGGGTGGTCCCGAAACCACTGAGAACTGAGCTTAGCAGGGAAACTGCCTTATCCATTGGCTTTCAGGTGACAGTGCCCTTCATGCTTGCAGGCCTGGGACTGTCTGGGGCTGGCATACTTTTGAACTTTTTCCAGGTAAGAGGGAACTAAATGTGGAAATGGTGGTGGGGGCAACTGTCTAATGTCACCCTGTAAAGTGGCAGCTACATGTTGGGCCCGGTTTGAGGAACATAGGGCAGGGCCTCCTTTTCTCAAATACAGCTTTTCTGTAAATTGGTAAAGATTCTTTTAGTTACTGGTGACCTAAGTTAAGCTTTAAGAAACAATTTATTAGCTCATATAATTGAAGTATCAGGTTGAATGTAAGGTATGATATGATCTAAGTGCTTAAATGATATCAGGATACTGGCTCTTTATTTATCTCTCAGCTCTGGGGAGGTTAGCCCTTGTGCTTTTTTTTTTTTTTTTTTTTAAGAGAGAGGTTTTTTTGTCAATATCCACATCAGTCGTGAAAAGTTGACCCTGATGTCAAATGTCCACTCCCATTCCAGTTACTGTTCCTTGAGGGATGGCATACTCTGTTTGGCCAGCCTGACTTATGTTGTCATCACTCTTTGAGGGGAGGCAGATCCCCTTGATTGATGCCTTACTCAAATTCCATAGAGTGAGGAACTGGGAGTTACCCATCAGACAAAAAAGTTATCCATGTAACTTTTCCTGTTCTTCCATCATCAAGGCCCCAATCCTTTCTTCAGCATGATCTTCAGAAGTCCTCCCCAGAAAAGCATAGTACCCAAGAATACTTGGTCATTACTAACCAGGTCTTTCCTATTAGTTGACCATCAGTTGAGAACAAAGATTGTCTTGAGTTGGGCAAGCTGGGAGAAGTGTGGCTAACATGTCCAGCAGTCCTTGCATTTGCCTCATTCACAGGGGTCTCTCTCTGGGCCCTGTGCCTCAATGATTTGGAACCAGTCAAGATTTGAATCCCCATCTGCCACTTAGCTTTAAGGCCGGTGGTTTAATTTTTTTAAAGCAATATTTAAAAATTAGGATATTTCATGTAGAAGTCTGAATTCCTATTTTATCTTGAAAACCTGGCAACTCTTAAAACATTGCACCCACATTTCCTAATGGCTAAATAGTGGTTGCTGCCCACTCAAGGTATCCATGTTCTCTGGTTTGCCACAGTTCCCTCCACTCCCTATTGTTATACTATCTCACTTCATTCTTACCTGCCTGGCCCTGCCCTTGACTGGGGTTTTTGGTGACCCTCCCAATACCCTAGCTGTCCAGTTCTTCATAACATTACAGCACAGTGACCACCAGCTTTACCACCTGGACCTTGTCAGGCCCCAGGATGGCTGTCTTTCAAAGTGGAATTACTGTCCAGCCTGACACAACCCGTTCTCTACATTTGGTCTCTCTGTGACTGTAGACCCCCCAGCCCTCATCTTCCTACAGTGACCTGATGTCCACTAATCCTGTGCCATTCTTTAATCCATACTCAGTCAGCACCGCTATAACCTCAAGAGCACCTCAGCACCTGGCTTCCATATCTCAGGAGTTCTCCATCCCAAAGATTACCTCCCATGGATTCCTACTTCCCCACCCCACTGCTATCTCCCACCAGCCTCTAGCCTCACCTCCCTCGAGACTTCTGGCCTCTTTCCTTGTAGTCCATTCTCTATACCAGTGACTTTCACAGTATAACATAAAGAGCATGTATCCTTCATATGCACACACACGCATAGTGATATACATACCCACACATATATATCACATGGCTACGTATATTTATATATACATTAACATTACATTTAAAGATTTTATTATTATTTTTAGAGAGAAGGAAAGGGAGAAAGTCAGAGATGGAGAGAAACCTCAATGTATGGTTGCCTTTTACCTGCCTCCAGCCACAGACCTGGCTGGAGACCTGGCTTGCAACCTGGTTATGTGCCCTGGCTGAGGAATTGAACCAGCAACCTTTGGGTTTGCAGTCTGGCACCAATCCACTGAGCCACACCAGCCAGGGTAACTTTTCATTTATATGCATATTCATATATATATATATACACATACATATATATATATATATATATACACATATACATATATATATATGTATATGTGTATATCCCCTGTACATATACCTTGGTTTAGAAATTAAACACAGACACATATAGGTTTATAATTACATATGGGAAGGCAGTGTAATAGTGTACTGCATTCCTTAAGAGCCTAGACTCTGGGGCTAAACTAACTGGGTTTCAGTTCAACCTTAGTTACTTAAACAGGTTGCTCTCTATTCCCCCAGTTTTTTTTTTTTCTGTAAATTAGAACTGATCCTGTAAGGTTATTAAGAGGGCTATACAATGCTTGTAATAGTGCCTGACATTAGAAAGCACTCAGCAAAGGTTAACTGTTGTTATTCTTGTTTTCTTTGATAGTCTTATCACATTTAATGCTGTGCATATTTTTAAGAGCTTACACAAAAGGATAAAAATTAGGCATAAATATCCATTCTAGCATTTCTTTCATGTGCTATTGGATTGTCTGCGTCCTAAACAGGGATCACTGCCTGAGCACTGTGCCAGGCAAATTCCCATAATGCAGATCTTTTTGAACTGTAAAAATCTATGTTGATTTCTCAATTGTCAATGGGATAAAACCCAGACTCATAAAATGGACATCCAAGTGTCTTAGGCTCACATTGACCATATCAGTTAGGATGGTTGTAGCATTGAATACCAGAACACATGACTGATATTGGGTAAATAAGAAGGGAATGTGTCATCTCCCAAAAAGAGTTTTCAGAACAGGGTGATTCCTGGGTTGGAAGTGATGTCATTACCAAGCAACGATATCTCCAACCCAGGATCATTCCAAATTCCATCCAGATCAGCTTTGTTCTCATGGCCACATCAGGTCCAGAGATAGATGAGTGGACCACTTGTTCTGGTTCTTCCTTCTTAAGCATAAGGATACTTTCCTTGGATCCCCCAGCAGAGCTCCCAACTTTTCACTGGCCAGATTTGAGACACATCCCACTTTGAAACTAAAGACAGGGAAAGGGAATGGAATGGCCATAACTGGCTGGGTCTGATTGAGCTGAGCAGAAGAGAGGTTCACCTGCCCCATGAGGTGGGATCCTTTGTGCACTTGGGTTCTGTGGGGAAGGATGAAAAGAAACATTGGTGCTCTACTGGCTCAGCATCAGCATGGCTGCCATTGTGCAGCCCCACCCAGCCAGGCTGACTTTCTCTATTCCCCTCTCTGTGTCTTTTTTCCTACTAACTGGGAATGGAGAGGACCCCTGTTCTCCTCCCTGACCCAGTTCACGTAGGCAGTCTTCCATGGAGCCTTTGCTTAGGTGCTAGCCCAACATTTCACCTTCATGCAGTGCATTGCTTCTGCATCTGCTGGAATATTTGCCATTTCTTGTTACATTATGCATTTACCTGATGCTCTGCATGGTTTGAATGTGACCTGCCTGAGAGTAGAAGCTACACTTTTATTTTTGTTTGTGTGTGTGTGTTTGTTCTGGAAAAGGTAAAATATTTGTGTGGTTTAGTATTCAAAGGTTCACAAGTATGTATGGGGATAAGGCCCACTAGTCTACCCATAGACAACCAGTGGGCCCCAGGTGGTTATATTTTCTCCTGAACGTATTTTATGCATTACAAGCAAGTATCTACAGGGTGCATGTGATAAAGTGGCAAAATTTTAGTAAATAAACAGCATACCATAAAAATGCATTTTGAAATAAATTCTTATATGTAAACACATAAACATCATTTATTTTTAAAATTTTAAATTTATTTTTCTTTAATTTTATTGTTGTTGCATTACATCCATACCCTTTTTACTCCCCTCTGTCCCTTTCCTCATCCATCCACTCCCCCACAAAGTCAATCCCACTTGTCCATGTCCATGGTTTTCCATGCTAGTTCCTTGACTAAACTGCTCCCCTTCTTTGCCTCCTCCTCCCACCTCCCCCGCCCCCATTTTTTTGTTGTTATTGTTCAAAAAAGTCTCCATTTGTTGCAATAATAGACTTGATTCGACTTCAGAATCTTGAGCATGCTTTAATTAACTTTTCTTTATCGATGGACATTATAATGTTTTCAGTCTTAGCTTTAACAGCCTCTTTATTGGAATGAGGTTGTTTATTAACTTCTCTCTCACAAATGCTCCATACATCATAGTCTAAAGGATTTGCATCTGGTGCACTAGGTGGCCAGATTTCCATTGACCAGAATTCTAGAATGTTGACACCAAGAAATTCTTGTACCTTTTTGGCATTATATGAAGGTGCACCATCTTATTGGAAGACAAAATGACGTCCATTTGCGACTTGCTTCATCCATGGTACAACTAATTCTCTCAAAACACCAAGGTAAACATCTGCAGTCACCTTCAAGCATTGTGGAAACAAATGTGGGGTCATGATATCTCCTTCATTGCTGACAATACTTAACCCCATCACTGTAGCAGGAAATTTCATTTTCATGACAATTGGGACTTCATTAAGATTCTCACAGAGCTACCTATTGTTTCTTCTGTTGACTATTTGTTCCTACTGAGAATTCTTTGCATCAGAGAAGAAAATCAGAGGCTTTTTTTCTTTGGGATGTTTCAATTTTGTTAGCAGTGTCCTTGCTTTTTTAAAGCGCCTTTCCTTTGTCTGGTGTCATGTACTGGCCTCTTCTAAGAACATATGATCTGTATCTGACATCTTCAGCAATAATGTTGCAAACTGTTGCATCCAACATCTGCAGTTTTCTTGCTGTGGAGTGCATTGACTTTCCTGGATCTTCATTGATGATCTCCTGTGTTTTGTGTACAATATCTGGATTTGTGCAATCCTTGCATACCTTACTCATTTTCCTTGTTGGTGTGGCAAAATCAGGATCAGCATCGTACACCTTCATGATGTTGTAAACTGTATCTAAAGGGATGTTATTTAAGTCTGCAATTTCCTTAGCAGTTGGCCCTGCATGCAGGCCAGAAATTATGGTTGCTCTAACATTGTATTCCTTGGACATGATGGTTGCTCTCAGAATTTAATACTTTATATCTGAAACAATGATGTTAAATCATAACTTTAGAAACATAGTTTTTCAAAATTAATAAGCACATGAAATAAGGAGATGCAAAGTTACTGCCACTTTATCGCATGCTTCCTGTATATCTGTTCATCTGCTCCTGTATATCTTTTCTCACCCTTTACCCAAGTGGTGGCATATACAAATTATTGAGTGTTATGGTTTTTACACTTTTACAATATATCTTTGCAGGTGATTCTTCAAAGATATATTAAAAGCTTCCTTTTTAATGGTTGTTCAGTATTTCATCTTGTAGATATACTAAAATGTATTTATTTACCTCTGGTATACTTTTAAATTTAACAGTGGCCCTGGCTGGTGGCCCAGTGGATAAGGCACCAGCCTGTAAAACCCAAAGTTGGCTGGTTTGATTCCCAGCCAGGGTGCACATAACCAGGTTGCAAGACAGGTCTCCAGCCAGATCCGTGGCTGGAGGCAGTTGAAAGGCAACCATACATTGATGTCTCCCCCCCCCCCTCTGCCTCTCTCTCCCTTCCCCTCTCTCTAAAAAATAATAAACAAAATCTTTTTTAAAAATTTAACAATGTATTTAGTTTGCTTAGGCTGCCATTAAAAAGTACCACATACTCAGGGGTTTATACAACAGAAGCTTTCTCATAGTTTTGGAAGCTTGAAGTCCAACTTGAATGTATCAGCAGAGCTGGTTCCTTTCAAGGCCTGTCTTAGCATGTATATGACTGTGTTCTCCCTGTGTCTTCACATGGTCTACTGAATCTATGTCCAAATTTTATTTTCTTATAAAGACACCAAACATTTTAGATTAAGGCTTACCCTAATAACCAACAACTTTGAATAGAATCTCTAACATACTGAAATGAATAATCTTGACATTTTATAGATGGGTGGTTTAAACTGTTGCAAATAGAATTGCTGGGTCAAAGGGTATATGCATTTGTGACTTGATAGCTATTGCCAGGTCACCTATCCTAGGGGTGGGACTAGTTATATTACCTCCAACACTAGTACCCCATTAACATAGTCTATTTTCATCCTCCTTGATCTTCAACAATCTGGTAGATGGAAAATTGTATTTCATTATACACAATATCAGTTTTTATTGCTACGTAACAAGTTATCCCCAAACTTAGCCACATGAAATAGCACTCAGTTATTATTTCATGGTTACAGTGAGCCAGGATTCAGTTTGTCTGGGTTTTCTACTGCATGGTAAGGCTGCAGTCTTAAGTGTCAGCCATGGCCTTAGTCAACTGTCAGCTCATTCACATGGTGTGGGAGGATTCGGCTGCTGGACAGGTTGTTGGACTGAAGGCCTCAGTTCCTCTCTGGTTGTTGCCCAGAGGCCACTTTCAAGTCTTTCCCCTTTGGATGTCTCCATGCCAGCTTGCTTCATCAAAGTGTATAATCTGAGAAGGAAATAGAGTCGGCTACAAGACAGAAATCAATATCTTTGAAACATAATCACAGAAGCAACATCTTTGCTTATTGGCTAGAAGCAAGTCACTGACCTCAACCCACACTCAAGGGAAGAGATTACATGCAATGTCAGTCCAGGAAGCAGGGATCATTGGGACATTATCGTGGGCTGCCTCCATGGCTGTTGTAGTGTAATTTTCATTTCTTTCTTTTTTTTTTTTTTTAATTTTATTGTTGTTGTATTACATCCATCCCTTTTTTTCTCCCCTCTGTCCCCCTCCCCACCCACCCTTTCCCCCCAAAGTCAATCCCACCTGTTGTCCATGTCCATGGTTCCTTTATACTAGGTTCTTGTCTAAGCTGCTCACCTTCTTTGCCTCTGCCTCCCCCCTCCCTCCTACCCCTTTCCTCCTGACCACTGCAGGCCTATTCCTTGTATTCATACACTTGGTTCTGTTTTGCTTGTTGTTAGTTTTGCTCATCATTGTCCCGTAATGGGTGAGAACATATGATACCTGTCCTTCACTGACTGGCTTATTTCACTAAGCATAATATTCTCCAGTTCCATCCATGTTGTTGCAAAGGGTACAAGTTCCTTCTTTCTTTCTGCTACATAGAATTCCATTGTGTAAATGTACCAAAGTTTTTTGATCCAATCATCCACTGATGGGCACTTAGGCTGTTTCCAGCACCTGGCT
>PVIW01013277.1:0-28083 GCA_004026585.1 Noctilio leporinus
TGATATTTTCTTTAGCTGAACAGAAACTTTTCAATTTGATATAGTCCCATTTGTTGATTCGTTCTTTGATTTCCTTTGCCCTTGGTGAAGTATCAGTAAACATATTTCTGCGTAGGATATCCAAAAGTTTACTGCCTATATTTTTCTCCAGGACCTTTATGGTGGCACTGCTTATGTTTAAATCCTTTATCCATCTTGAAAATATGGAACGCTTCATGAATTTGCGTGTCATCCTTGCGCAGGGGCCATGCTAATCTTCTCTGTATTGTTCCAATTTTAGTATATGTGCTGCTGAAGCGAGCACCAATTTTTTTTTTTTTTTTATTTCAGAGTAAAGGTACTGAAGTTGAAGAAAATACAAGAAGCAAGTTTTTCAATTTACTTTTCAATTTCAATGACTTCCTGTCCCTGGACAGGAAGCTGAGAAATCATCTGTCCAGCTCTACCTTCAGTGTGGTAACACCCAGGACAAGATGCCACATGTAATATCAGATTCCTCACATCTGAATGGTGCTTTGTTAACTCCTGGGAGATACCAGGCATGAGAATTTTTACGCTCATTCTATAGATGAGAAACATGGGCTTGGAAGGAAAAGATGGCTTCCCCATAGTCACGCGGTGGTTAGTGGGGCTGCTAGCATTCCATCCCAGCTTCCTGGGTCAGAGCCTGGGCTGGGCCATGCAACTCTTGCATCTCCACTTTGCAAATGTTCTCTACTTTGCAAAGTTCCCTTCCTTGCTCCCTGCCAAACTGGGCTTCCATGTGTGGTCCTGCTTCTGATGAATCATGTCTTTTTTTAACCCAAGGATGAAGATGTTAAACCTCTCAAAGTGATTCTCCTGAGTGACACCCTCACTCAGGGCTCTCAGCTCACCTTACAACAGTTGGACGGTGGTCGCTGTCACCTGGAAAGGTTATTCCTAACGAGCACTCCAAACGTGTAAGTGATACGTGTCACCCATGAAACAAAATTCTTAAATTCTGGGATTTTGACATAAATGAAATTCTGAAAGCAAACCTAATGCTTCCTTTTTATGGGAAAGAAGTGTGAAATGCCATGTTCAAGTGTAAATACTACCAACTCCCCTCATCTGTTTTTCTGGCATGGCTACTAGATCACAGGAATGCCAGGCCCAGACATGGATACTCGGCATTTGTGTGCATTATCTCATTAAACCAGTAAGCCAGACAAGGTCTGATAAGTTCCCTTCTCATCCCCATTTTACCTGTGAAGAAGCAAGTGTCCAAGAAAGTCATGTTGCTGAGGATTGTGAAAATAGCAAGAGGTAGAGACAGGTTTGGAGTCAATCATTTCTCACCCCAAAGCCTGTTCCCTGTCTCACCACCCTTTCCTGCTCTCTCTACTCCATGAAAAGAAACAATTTATGATTCTCGAATAGTTGACAATATATTGGTTTTCAGAAGAAAAGATTTTGATTAAAATTCAGGAAATGGATCCAGAGAGAACCTTACCATTTTATCCTCCTATTGAGAGAAACAAGCAAACACACACACACACACACACACACACATATGCACACACCCTTTAAGTTGATGTATTATATGGCAGGCACCCAAAATACCCAAAATAATTAGGACAGAATTTTTAAGAATTCACAGTTTAAAGGGGGACAAGAAAAACAGAAGATTATATTTTTATTCAGGAGTTATGACAGAGATACGATTTCACAGTGAGGGGACATAAATAAGAATGTCAGAAAAAGTCTCCCTGAAGAAGGACTTTCTAGAGCTGGCTTCAAAGCATGACATCCTTCGAGAAGAAGGCATTTATTTCATGGAGAAGCCTGGCAAAAGCCTGCAGTGCTGTAGGCACATGACATGCGGGGACCTACCTGGGCCTGGGCAGGATGGGGCTGTGGGGAGATGCACTGGTGTCAGGTCAGGAAGGGTGTTTCTTAAACTCCATTTTCATGTCAATGCCCAATTCAGTTGCAAGGCCATGTGTCGTAAGTGGTGGTTTTATTACTTTAGGTTCTCCAGAAAAACAGAACCAATAAAATTTTGTATTATATATTATATTATATTATATTATGTTCATGTTATATAATAAACAAAGAGATCTGTTATAAGGAATTGGCTCAAATGTTTATGGCGGCTGAGAACCCCCATGATCTGCAGTTAGCATCTGGAGGCCCCAGGGAACAAATCTGATAGCTCTAGCCCAAGTCTAAAGTCCTGAGAACCAGGGGATCCAAGGATGTCCATTTCAGTCCAAGTCTGAGTCTGAAGACAGGAGAAGATTGATGATGTCCCAGTTCAAAGATGGGCTGGCAGAGAAAGTGAATTCTTTCCCAACCTTTTGGTTTAGTCCTTAAAGGGATTAGATGAGGCCCACCCACAATGAGAAGGGCCATCTGCTCTATTCTGCGCACCAACTCAAAAGCTAATTTCATCCAGAAACTCCCTCAACGACACACCCAGAATAATGTTTAACCAAACATCTGGCTCAGGCAACACATAAAATTAACCATCGCCATGTCCCAATTTTGTTCCCAGAAAAAATGGTCCCCAATGCCAAGAAATGTGTCTCAATACACTTAAAAAGCAGAGCCCTTTAAAACTGCACTGTACCAAAAGCACCTGAGTAAAGTATTGGATTCAGCAGAGAGGCAGTGGCTATACTAGGAAAAAACAGCCTTTGGAGCCATGGACTCAAGTTCAGGTTACTTTCAACCGCCAGACTCTAGTTCAGATTACTTTCAACCCCATAGGCCTTGGGGAATGTCGTACTGTTTTAGAACCTCAGCTTTCTTGTCTATAAAATGGGGATGATCAAGAGTGACATTTAAAATATTTAACACTGATTGGTACAAGCTCCCTGACAGGAACAGAGAAGACACCCTCTTTGGGCTGTACTAGTGTGTATCACTTGCATGTCCATCCTGGAGACGAGGCCCCCACTTCATGGGGCGTTGCCTGGAAATGCTCAGAAAAAGGTCAAGCACTTGCCTCCTGCCTTTTCATGCAGAGATGTCATCTTTGCTTTCTCCCCAGGCAGATAAGAATACGCACCATCCACCCTGCAGCTTCTCCGCTGTGCAGAGCAGCCTGCTCCTCGGAATCCAGGCTCTGAGGGCTGCTCTCCGTCTACAGCCATGGTGAAGTCGGGATGGGGACAACTTCTTGGCCATAGACTTTCACAGAGGCTACAAACAGAGAATTAATTTCTCCTCTGGGGCACTTGGCAGGATTTACTTCAATTAAATATGCCCATTCTTCTCTGTGTAACAGACTGCTGTGTATTTCTGGACAGCAGAGTCTAGAAACTGAGGCATTTCCCAGACTTCCTTGTAGATAAGGTTTTGAATGTAACTTGGATCCCATAAATAACAAGTGTTATACGAGACTTGGAAAGCACACATGAGGGAGACATTTTGCTCCTGTTGGATCCATGATCACCAGCTAGCTGGGTGGGTGTCGGAAGTCTGGGCGTAGAATAACATTTACTAGTGCTGGGTAATTTTCAAGCAGCAGTTGCGGTGGCTTCCTGATCCTTTCCAGTTCCTGACCTTGGTGCCTCCTACCGTGGCTCCATGGTAGCGTGGCTCTTGTTACCGGCCGCTGTGTGACAGCTTCTCACTTAGGCAGCAGCTCTTTTGGTGTCTCAGTCCAGCAGTGTGATTTAGGAGTCGTTCCAGAAAATTCAAACTTGAGTCTTGACCTCCTGGATGTTCTGTGACTAAATGTAGGCGGATTATATTCTTGAACTTACCTTCTGGGAATTTAGCTACAATTATACCTAAAATCCACAATCCTGCAAAAATGCATGCAGAGCATTCACCAAAGCTTTGCTTTCTATCAAGAAACAGCTGGAAATAAGCTCAATGCCATTAATAGAGATTGGTTGAATAAACTACCTTGTATCACACAGTTGAACCTTAGACTGACCATTTTAATTTTACAGGAAATCAATCTAGCTGTGTGGCTATGGAAAAAATTATGTAACATAATATTCAGAGATATTGCTAAATATTTTCGTTTTTGCTTGGCTATTCACACCTACCACTCACAGCCCATATACATGGAAGACTGGTTCTGAGGAAGGCACATGACTCAATTCACGCCAATGAAATGTAAAAAGTAGTTGGCTTGGGCCTCCGATGGAAAAAAATAGTAAAATTAAAGCTTTCTGTCTCTTCAGGGAGAATTTCAAGAAATAACTTTTCTTTCTGCCTAGCTATGGACATATACGTGTGTAGCAAGTCATACTTGCAGGAAAAATGGGAAGCCAGGCAATTGAAAGGCAGAGCAGAAAGAGAAACTAGACCTTTGATAGCATTGTTCAGCCACTGAATCAAATCAACCCTGAATGTAGTTTTTTCTCTGAACATCCAGTTGTATGCCAGCCAATCCTGTTTATGTCACCGGAAAGTTTGGGTTTGGTTTTTGGTGACTTGCAGTGAAACATAAGTAAGACAGGGTTGGGGGTAGAGGTTGGAAAGAGAATTAAAAATGTTACAGGAGGCATTACCCATTTTTGGGAAAAAACCCACAACTGTTCCCTGTGAATATTCCAGAGGAGTTTTGGAGTAGGAAGGACTTCCCCTTATTTATTTAGTATCTGAAATTGTCTCATCAGTTGCACATATTACTTCAATAGTTCTGCTTTTAATTGTGAATCATTAGTTCTGCTCATGCAGGAACATCTCCACAAGGAAACGGTTGGGATCTGTTTAATTGTTTGTATAGGAGAAAGAGACAGCCCTTGTTTGGGTGGTATCATCTCCATCAGGGTGGGTAGCAGGGAGTCACCAGGCTCTATGTCCCCTCCAGGCTGAGTGTCCTTCAGGAAACGGCAGCTAGCTCCAGGCTTACCATGGAGAGGCCGCCAAAGGCTGTCTGGCGACAGTGGGCCCTGATGTTTGGTTGAACTCCCACAGTTGAGCTATCTCTGGAAGAACTCTGGGGGCTGTTGAAGGAGGAAACATGTTCTTGAGTTCCAGTTTCTGTAGGCAGTTGAAGAACCTTGGCTTTCTGTGTCTGAGGCTTCTGGAGAGAGGCCGGCAGAGACCCAGGCACCACACTTTTTTCTCCCAACTTCCCCTGGGGCACAACCTTCAAAGCAGAGGGCAATAGCCAACCTCTTACAAAGTTCTTCCTTACATCAAACGCCATTCATCATCATGGGAAGCCATGCCTGGATTTTGCATCCTCCCCTATCCTTGTTCCCACCTCTCCCCATGCTGTGAACGCCGGCACAGGTTGGGTTTCCCGGGAATCGGGTCCTGGAAAGACAGTTGGGGAGCCGGAGGCTAGAGCTCCCTTGGAAGTGGGCAGAGGGACAGCAGGGGCTGCGTGCTGAAAGGAAACCCTCTTCTTTGTCTCTGACTCCACACTGTGCAGAAAAAACTCAACGACTCATACCATGTCACTTTTGGTCACCAAATGTGTGGGGTTCCCACACCAAACCAGTCAATGACACGGCTGGGGGTCCTGCTAGTTGACTCAATTCTGACACGGTCACCCTGACTCCATAGGTGGAGAGCCCAGCCTCATAAGGCCATCCCTCCTACTCCACTTCAGTGACCTCCTGCACCCCAGGGGCCACCTGTGCTTTGGACCAAGCCGCTGCAAGTCAGAGGTCCCCACAGCTTCCTCCTCAGATGCAATAATTTGTTAGAACGTCTCACCAACGTTAAAAAAGCAGTTTATTCATTGTATTACTGCTCTATGGTAGAAGGCTACAACTCAGGGATGGGCAGACAGAAGAGGTGCCCAGGGCTAGGTGTATGAGAAGGGGCAGGAAGCTTCCAGGCCTTCTCCGGGTGAGGCAGCAGCTCCACCAATCCTAAAGTTCAAGCCTTCTCCTTAGGATTTATATGGAGTCTCAATACATAGGTATAATTGGTTAATTCATTGGCCGCGGGTCAGGGGGTGAGGCTGAAAGTCCCAACTGCTCCTTACAAGTCACAGTCTTTCTGGCTCCAGCAAGCATCCAAAAGCTCCCAGCCAGCGGTCATTCATTAACATACAAAAGACACGATTACACCAAAAGACAAGTTCGCTTCACAAATGCCAAGGGTTTTAGGAACTGGGTGCCAGAAAGCAGCAGAAGGAGGCCAGAGACCAACTAAAGGTGTCTCATATGTCACCGGTGCAGCCAACCCCCAGGAGCACTGAAGCTGGGGTGGCCCTTCAGAGTTGTCCCAAATTAAGGTAAGGAACTGAGACTTTGAGTTCCACCATCAGGCAAGCATAGGGTCCATGTGGTCCAGTGATAGAGGCCACCTTGGGTCAGGTGACAGCATAGAGCTGTGACAACCTTCCTAACCTGGGGGCCTCAATCCTTCAGGCCTTAAGGGGTCCTGGGGGGGCATAGACAGAATCCCCCAAAGGGTTCCCCATTCTCATGCTTGCCAAATCCTCTGCTCATGCAAATGCCTTTCAAGTTAAGACCATCAAAGTCCTGCTGGGTTCAGAGTCCTGTCCTGAGCTTTGAGGTAGTTTTTCTCCTTATTTCTCAGTGAAAAACCACAGAAGTCCACCCTGGGGCCAAACACTTCACCGTCCTCATCTGCTTCCATTGTCCAAACAACCTTTGCAACCAGGACAACTTGCCTCCTCTTACCAGAAGAGGAATCTGAGACCCAGGTAGGTTAAATCATTTACCCAGCATTATAGATGCTAATAACTGTGTGTTCCTCAATAACAGCAATTTGGCCTATCACCAAGGGATATCAAAGGGTAGTCCCAGGGGGTGGGCAGAAGGCGAGAAGGGCCAGTCAAAATGTTAGCCCTGGGTCCGATGGGGATCTGGACGTTTCCATCCACATCCATCAGCTCTCGTCCCCAAACCACCTGAAATCTCATAGGCTCCTACGAAAAGATACGACCCTTGGTCATGTCTCCCTGTCACAACTCTGAAGTCCCTGAATGTAGAAAAAACTCTCAATCACCGGTGGCCAGGCTCATTCTCGCCTACCCCTTTCCCCCATGGCTCTGGAAGTGCCATTCGACTGAGTGGAAGCTACCAGAAAACTACTGCTCAAAGGTGCTAAAACTCTGCCTATGGAAGCCCGGACTCCTGTAGGTCTGCACCACTCCACTCTGTCTTGACAACTCTCCCTTTGTACCTGAGGGTCCATTAGAAAAAACATTACTATTATTATCATTAAAAACTCTATGAGCCTTTTTGTAAAACTCAAATGTAGAGAACAGACTCGTTCCTGCCTCCCAACTCTGTCCCCAATGTTGAGCTAAGGGACTAAGGCAGTGGTGCCCCAATTTCTAGTCGTTGCCCTTATTTTTTAAAAGACAGAACAGAAAAAAGAAGCCTTAACGATGCTATTATGTTGGCTAATGAAACAGCTCCTTTGCTGTTCCGATGCATCTAATTTTGCGGATCATACTTTTCACGCCGTCCGAGGGCTTGGTTTAAGGCTGGAAGAGAAGGAAGCCATTGTGAGGCGAAGCCGCCAGGGTGCAGGCCCATGGAGTCCCTGGCAGCAGGTGGCCTGCTGGGGGTGGGGTGGGCAGCCCAGGAAGAGAGTGTGATCCTGGAGCTGCTGTTCCTCCCAAAGTCGTGAGCCACCAAGGCAGGGGGACAGCTGCTCTCTCTAGGAAAGCCAAGGAGGTTAGGGATAGGGATGTGTTGGCCAGTGTCATCTGGCTAACGCTCAGAATTCAGGGTGCTCACTTGCTGCTTAATATGCATTTACGCGCAAGAAGACTTCAGTGGCCCAAGGGGTGCACATGCTCTGCTGGACATTGCAGGGAAAGGGGGAGAGTAGAGGAGGCCCAGAGGTGCTTCTGGAGAGAAGGCAGCACACAAGGGGACCCATCCATGCTCCGGAGACGCTTGACTGGACACGCTATCATGCACTTCTCCTCCCAGCTCCGTACTCAGCCTCGCTTTGTTTCTAGTTTGAAATGGACTGTTGTGGGGTCTCTTCACGACAGGCCAGGCAACACCACAGACAAGGCTTCTTCCCCGACTCTTTTAAAGACCCACTGTCCCCGCATTGCACTAGCTGAACGTCCTTTGTCCAGGTGAGACACGGAGGCAGAGCGCTTATTCTTCATCTGCCTTGAGCACATCAGCATGCTCTTTGCACACTGGTGATGCTCAGTAAATGTTGATTCACTCACTAAAATGGGGACGTTCGAACTTCTTTTCTCCTGCTCCGAGTTGTTGATGAAGGCTTGTGAAAACGGAAAAGATCCCTCGCTTGTACTAAACTAAACCGTACTTGCAGACATACGTACCGAGCCTTACAAAGTGTAATACTGGGTGTTACACAGAAAGTAAATTTCTAAGACCACTATTGCGAGCTGGGATTCCCCTTTGTCCATCGCAATAAGTACTTGGACAGTATCGCTTCTGCAAAGCATGGCCCATGTCCGCAAAGCCATGTGGCACTAAGGCTCCCGATTTTGAGCAAAGGTCTTATTCACTGCGGAGTTCTCAGGGCAGAACCAAACATGAATCCCCAGTGAAGCGGATGCTCGCTCTGTCCCGCCAAACATTTAGGTAAAGGCCAAGTCCAATTTCCATGCATAATACCTGCCAGTTAGGAAAAACAACAATCTGCTGACATTTGGAAATGTGTGTTGGCCAAAATGAATCATCGCAGAACTATGCTTTCCATTAGAAAATGATAGGAATTGGATATGAAGCTCAAATGATAAAGATACCCGCCCATATTAAATAGCTCATTTTTGTCTTCCCTTTTCCAAAGCGTTGCTGCCCCCCACCAAACTGTTAATGATACAGAGAAATGACATAATGGCTCCTTACCGATACCGCATTGCAAATGTCCAATTGGAATCAAGTTTTTAAAAAATGGTGAACCCTCATTCCTCTGCCCACCACCCCACCCCCATTTCCTCCACCCCCCACTCCGGCAACGATATGAACACTCACAAGTCAAGCCTGGGTTAAGAGGGGACCAAAAAGAATGCTTTAGATGAAATCAGATGTGACCCCTGGAATCAGAAGCCTTTGCTGAGCATGGTTTTAATTACGGGGCCCCTCCACCAGCTCCTCAGCACCTCTCTCCTGCAGCCTGGCGAGCCTCTGAAACTGCGCACAGCCTGCCCGCAGCAAGGGTTTCCCGCCTCGCACGCCACTAAAAAAATAAATCAGAACTCACATCCCCCCCTCCCCACCCCTAGGAAGTTGCCTGTTTTGAGGCAATGAAATGGCAACCTGTTTACCTCTTAGACGGCCCAAGTTCCAGCCCAGGCACAGCCTTGCAAGGGAAGACTAAACCTGACTCTGAAGGAATGAAAATTCTTTGGCTCTGATGCAGCTGGGCTCATGGCATATGGCCCGTAGCTGAGGCCTGAGGGCTCATCCTGTGTTTTCCACGGCCCCATAAAACTGTCCAGAACTGATGGAAGAAAAGAGTTTTGCATCTTAAAAATGTATAGGTACTTCATGGCAAGCTCAAGTTGTTTAAACTTGAGCTTTAGGGCAGGGAGTTGAACTCTGGAGGACTTGGAATGTATTACTGGGGGAAAATTTTCTAAATCACTGAAAAGAAAGACATGAGAGAGCTGAGAACTGAAGGCGAAAGAAGAACCACTAGCCATGAAGTGGGAAATATTTAGTTTTGAGAAAGAAGAGTGCCCACTAGCAACATTTTCCTCTTCAAAAAGCTGCTCTTGTTGAGATAGTTAATTTTATGAGTCCACTTGGCCAGGCAGTGATGCCCATCTATTTGAGCCTAAATAACACTGTGGGGTATCGTTTTAGATATGATTAACATTTAAATCATTAGACTTGGGGTTAAGCAGATGACCCTTGATAACACGGATGGGCCTTGCCCAATCAGTTGAAGGCCTTAAGAAGGAGGACTGAGTGAGGTCCCTGGGGGAAAAGAGAATTCTGCCCAAAGACAGTCTTCAGGTTCAAAGCTGCAGTAGCAGCAGCTATTCCGTGGCTCTGCTGCAGCCTGTGGCCTGCCCTGCAGACTGGTCAGCCTACAGGGTCATGTGAGCCAGTTCCCTTCATAATCTCTCCGTATCGATGCATCCTACAGGCTCTGTCTCTCAGGAGAACCCTGGCTGATAATCCGTATGTAAAGAAGAAACAAAAAAGAGAGCTCATGTTTGGGGGGTGCCCCAAACATTTCCTATGATTTTCCTATTTATCTCTTTCATCCTTAAAACAATCTTGCAAAGTAGCAATCCCTCCATTTTCCTGATTAGAAAACTTTGAGGTTTTGATCTTGCCCAGAACCACAAAGCAAGTAAGTGGTGGATCTTAAATGCATTCAGGAGTATCTGTCTGTCTTCCACACCCATGTCCCCTTCAGAAGGAGCAAGATCTTGTGCTGCCTCCACAAGGACAACCAATCTTGGAGAGAGAATCTCACCTGTGGAGAGAAATCAAGGCAAGAGAAAGTCCCAATGGTATTTAAGGCCTTGGTCTCAGTGCTTTCTGAGGGCACAGCCCCTCCACTGCCAGGTGTGTGCTTTACTTGTTTATTTTACCACCTTTTTGGTGGTGCGGTAGACATGCAATCACATAATAAACTGAACATATTTCAAGTGTACAATTTGATAAATTTTGATGTCGGTATACATCCATGAAACCAATATCACCAAGGTAACCAATGTACTATCATTCCCACAAGCTTCCTTGGGCCCCTTTTTCTAATTAGGAATAAAAGCATGTGTTCTTTCCACTTCCGGTGGTATATGAAGTCTCATTGGAGAAGCAAGACGATGACACTATAGCAAACAATGCAAGGCCATTTACTATGAATAGCCAGATCTGATTTGAAACTATTCTGCAGGATTCTAAAGGGGCCGAAGTTAAATCGGCATTGGGGCTTGTGTGTTTGTATTCCTTTGTTCTCTCCTTTCTCTTCTTACTCTCCCTCCTCTGTCCCTCCTTCCCCATTTTCTTTCCACTTTTCCTTCACTTCACATTGACTTCATACCTAGAGTGTGTTGCTTTGTTCAGAAGAGAATACAGAGTTTGATTCAAACAAGATCCCTCACCTCAGAGCACAAGAGGTCTGTCTTGAAAGTGTTGAGTCAATGTCAATATAATTAAAATAGTTTGACCCTGGCTGGTGGCTCAGTGGATTGGCATCAGCCTGCGAACCCAAAGGTTGCTGGTTCAATTCCCAGCCAGGGCAAAAAACTAGGTTGCAAGCCAGGCCTCTAGTCAGGTCTGTAGCAGAAGGCAGGTGAAAGGTAACCATACATTCTCTCTCCCTTTCTTCCTTCCTGCCCTTCTCTCTAAAAATAATGAATAAAATCTTGAAGAAAAAATAAAACAAAACAAACAAACAAACAAAAAACAGTTTGCATGGCCGTATTTTGGGAACAGACTTCATATAAGAAGCAAAGCTGGTTTAGAAGTGAGACTTCAGTTGAGACTTAAAAGACAATAGCTGAATGTCATATTCCACAGGATAAAGGATAGATTTGAAATTCATTATAAAATGAATTCTATGGTTCTTCATAAAATTTGAATTTTTGAGTCTTCTATTTGATCCTCATTGATCAAATAATAAAGGTGCCTGTCTTTTTTTTATCCACTATTAAAATTGCATGCATTTAAGAAAATTGCAGGGGTGGCAGAAGATAAACAAATAATAGGGAAGTAACCCATGTCATTACTTTTACCAGCTGTGACTCCTAGTCACCCATCTATATAGAACCATTATAGACATTTGGTATTTTTCTCATTTTTATACTGTGTAGCAAATGTAACCACTAAATTTTATATCCTGATATTCTGACATTCTTTCCATTATTTTTTTTGGTCAATGTAATTTTTAAAGGGTATAACTGAGTGACAATATTAGCTTACTTTAAAATTTCCTTATCATTTTTCTTCTAAGTTGTTACCAGCTTTTTTCTGCCAATAGATTTTTATAAATTCTATATTTATGACTTTAATGTTTTATAGGTGAAAGAAACTTCTAGGGATTATCAAGTCTAACCATCTCAATTTTCAGAGGAGAAACAAAAGGGTATGGGTAATTAAGTTCTTCTGAGCTATGCTCCTCAAACTTTAATGTGTATGGGGATCACCTGGGGAAACTTACAAAAATATAGGTTATGATTCAATAGGTTTGGGGTGGGGGTCAATATTCCACATTCCTGACAAGCTCCCAGGGAATGCAAATGATGCTTAAAATATGATTCATGAGTCAGGTGAAGGATTTGAAGCCAAAAGTATCTGTCTTCAAGGCCCAAGTGTGGCCAACAACAACTCTGTACTTTCTCTCTTACCTAGGATAAGGCTAAGTAGAACCAAGAGGTGGAAGTTTCCATATGTACTTGAAATATCATTTCATTATCTTGGTTTAAGGACACCTTTTCCACCAACCATTGGAGGCATGTCAGCTCTGGTTGAACACCCCATTGGTGGAGAGTTGAATGGAGGTTCAATGATGAGGGGTGGGGAGGCAGCATCTATCTTCTGGTGACTTGGAAGGGGCTCCCAAGCCCAAGGGTAAGGCTTTATATTAATATTGAGTATTTTGAATGTTTATCTGAACAGCTAGCTCCTCAGCCAGTTAAGATTCAAGAAGCCATTTTCTGATGGAAGTCGCATGTCCAGGCCTAAAAACCAGGTGAGCCTAGTACATTTTATTTTTTTTAAACATCAAACTGGGTGGGAGTTAGAGATGCAAAAGATGGCCAGAGTTGTCACATGAAATTTCTCTTGCCGAAAAATAAAACCTCACACATTTGCGAAATTTCAGAAATATATTTTTGCATTTGAAGAAAATGTCAGAATTATTTAACACAAGATGGGAAGCAAAGTGAAAAATGTAAATGATTGGGGTCTCTTTACAAAAGGAAGATAGTGTCACTTCTTGGTACATGCACATTGCTCCTTACCAGGTTTTCACATGATAATGTTTTCCTTGAAATGTGTTATAAATTTCAGATTTATAACACATCATGCCACTGCATGATGAGTTCCAGCATCAGAGAGGAAGAAGGGCCTGCTTGTTTTTTTTCTGTAAGCTACATTAAAACTCCCCAAAACTCCCATGGAGGTGTTGAGTTTATTTAAGTTTCCCAGAAGCTGGAGCCCCTGCTTGGTGATGCATCAGCGTGTGGGTTACAGAGGCAATGTGCCAACTGTGCAGCTTGCGATGTGACCTGCTTCCAGTGCTCTGGACTCCCATTCCCAGAGACCTGTCCTACTTCTCTCCATGGGTGAGACACCTGCTGCTCAGGCTGTTTAAAACCAAGTTCATTATCCACCCTTTGTGTCACACCAGTCCCTCTTCCTGATTCTGAGTAAATTCATCTCATGTCACTCCCCTCTTCTCAAAAACACAGCTCAAAGTCTCCAACACCTGGTCTCCACTACCCCATCAAGCCCTGTAGATTCCTCTGTTCCAAATGGTCAAAAATGTAATCCCCACGGCCTCATACAAGCTCTTGCCATCTCAGCCTTTCTGATGCATGCTCCACACTGATTCCAGATTTCTCCTTTGAAAGGGCAAATATTATTCTTTGCTAAATGCTGAGTCACTCTTCGAGGTCTCTGACTAAGAGTTAAAGGTCATAATCCCTCACCTGGTATACTAAGCCTTCTTTGAACTGCTCCCAACTTCTGTTTAGCCTCATCCCCATTTAAGCTACAGCCTAGCCACACAAAAGAGCATGCCATTCCTAAAGACATATTTAGGAGGTAAGTTTTCATAATGTCTATAAGACTTTGTGCTCAAGTCTCATCTCAATTTTTACCAAGCTATGTGGGACCTTGAAGTTACCTTTGAGCCATTCCCCCATTGTTAAAGTGAGGGACATTCCTAAGTCCCTACCTCCAACACGCACTTGTAGTCCAATTCCCATGCCCCAACCTCAACACACACTTGTACCTCAAAAGATCTCAGATAGAAGAATGTGTAGGACCCATGCCCTGGCCACTGGCTGGCTCACTGTTGGCCACATGTCCTGTGTAGGCCCAGCCAGGGCCAATAAGATTTGATTCTCAGGTTTTCTCAGGACTCTTCCTTTCTCTGGCATGGATGTTGAGATGACATCACACAGAGAGGTGAAAGCACCCAACCCAGAAGGAGCCTAACCCAAAACTCAGTGCTAGCAGCATCACACTTCACTTAGAAAGAAATCTACTTCTGGCACTTCACAGTTACATAATCTATCATATCAATCTCTCCCTTCTTTATCCTCTGCCTTCTTTCTTTCAGCTGTCTGAGTTGGGATATGTATATTTTTAAGTTTCAACGGAAAGACACCCAACTAGCATTCTCTTTCATGGCTAATAAATTAACAAAATTGTAAAAATAATGGTCACTAAAATTTGGTAAGAATGTGAGAAATCAATTCTCATCTATATAACTTACATAACTATAAACTGGCATATATATACACATATATTATATAGTCTAAAATTTAAAGATGTGCATATCCTAGCACTAAAAAAATTTCACTTTCAAAACTTTATCTTAAGTAAATAAGCAAGACTGTGTGAGACAAGTTAGTTGAAAAGAGTATCCACAATTGTAATTCATAACATTAAAAAACTGGAAATAATCTAAACATACTATCATAGGGGGTAAATTAAATAGTCATGCATCAATATAACACACACTAAGAAGAATTGAAATAATGTTATAGAATATTGACATGTTAAAATGTGTATAAAGTATTATTGAAAAAAATAATCCCTGGATAAGACACTGGCCTGGGAACCCAAAGGTCGCTGGTTTAATTCCCAGCCAAGGCACATAACCAGGTTGCAAGCCAGATCTCCAGACAAATCTGTAGCTGGAGGCAGGTGAACAGCAACCATACATTGATGTCCTCTCCATCTCTGCCTCTATTCCTTCCCCTCTCTCTAAAAATAATAAAATCTTAAAAAAAAAAAAAAGAAAAATATACACTAGAAATAATAAGTATAGTATGATCTTATTTTTGCTTACAATATTTAAATTTATATCTATGTAGAGAGAATGGAGAAGCTATGGGAATACCAATACATTTTGAACTTTTTCCTTTTGATATTTATTTTTTAAACATGTTTATGAATTACAAAATAATATCCAAAGGTTTTCATGAAAAAATAACTTAAAGATTGCATTATAAATTAGAAAAAGAAAAAGACCCAACTCATAATCCTATCACTGTAATACAGTCACTCTCACTCGTACAAATAAAAAGCTTTCTTTGCAGACTCTCTCTAACTATTGTTGTCCCTTTATGTTGCAGCTATTAGAATGTACACACAACTCTGCACCCCATCGTCATCACTTAACATTTTGTTGGTGTTTAGTGTTTTCCCCGATCATTATTTACTACTTCTATCCAACATTCCTAATAGTAACACTCTATGTTGAGTGACATACCATGCATGTATTGATTTTTTTTTTTTTTTTGGTAAGATTTTATTTATTATTTTTAGAGATGGGGGAAGGGAAGGAGGCACAGAAGGAGAGAGGCATCAGTGTATGGTTGCCTTTCACCTGCCTCCAGCTACAGATCTGGCTGGAGCCCTGGCTTGCAACCTGGTTATGTTGCCCTGGCTGGGAATCAAACCAATGACCTTTGGGTTCACAGGCCAGTGCCTTATCCACTGTGCCACCAGCCAGGGATGATTTTTTTTTTTTTTTTTTTAGCCATTACTATTTTGTGGGACATACAGACAAATTCTTCAGAAACAAACTATGGATTCTTGTAGATTTTGGGTGGTTTCTTTAGAGAAACTCCCAGGAAGAAGACCCATTTCACCCATTATATTGTCTCCCAAAGGGGCTATTCAAGTGACAGATATTGCACCAAAGACACCTCTGTCACCTGACTGTCTCCCACCAGAATCCCTCCTCAGGGTAGGAGGACCTTTGGGAGCACTCCCTCTGCCCAAGTCACTGCCAGGACCCTACAAGTTCAGGGGCAGCAGAGAGCTTCTTTAGCCCTGAAGGAGGCTGCGGCCAGGCTAAAGGCCTGCAGGAGAAGAGCAAAGAGAAAGGAGAGGGGTAAGATCTTTCCAGTTATTCCTAAGTGCAACTTAAAGCTTAGTGGCCATCAACTGAATCAATATCTGCCCTGGAGCCTGGTTGACCGAGGCATGGAGTCATTTCCTTGTGTCCAAGGCTAGAAAGGGAGACCTGTAATGGACAGGGAGGGCCCTCACCGGTGCAGAAGGGAGCATAATGGAGGGCCCGGCCTTGGGTCAGGAGGACTCCGTTCCACCAGCCAGATATGCAGCTCTGAGAAGGCCTTCCCGACAAAATGGGGCTAATAATACCCGCCTGCCTGGAAGGCTGAGAGCCTTTGATGAGAAAATGGATTATGATTCCTTTGTTAACTCTAGAATGCTGTGTCCCAGTGAGAGACAAAGACCTTCCAACCTTGATAAGGGAGGAAATTAACGGGATGCTTGCTCTTTACGCTTAGAGCCTGACTGGAAAGGGGGTTGTTCCCCCATTTAGTCCACATTGATTGCATGCCTACTGTGTGCCAGGTCCCATTCAGGTGACTGGGAGACAACAGCGACTAAGACAGGTGAGGCCTTTCAGGGAACTTCACATCTCAGCGGGTGGAGACAAACAATGTAGTAAACAAAAAAGTAAACAAGAGAACTTCAGAATGTGGTGTCAAGAAAAAAAATAAGTAAGAGGTGATATGACCGAGAATGCAGGAGTGAAGAATACAATTGTTTTCTGGATTGCGAACAAGGAATCTCCAGAAGGTGACAAGTGTGGGGAGGCCTGAAAGGTGAGCAGGGGAGCCACTGAGCCACTTGAAGACCTAGGAGATACTCCAGGCAGAAGAGGAGCAAGGGCCAGAGGCAGAAACGAACTAACAGGATGTGGTAGGCTGAACGCCTGTACTCTCCCAAGTTTGCATGTAGAACCCTGACCCCCAGTGATGATAGAGGAGGTGGTGAGGTCAGGAGGACAGAGGCCTCATAAATGAGATTAGTGCCCTTAGAAGAAGAGATGCCATTAACTAGGTCTATTGTGGAGATCATTTCACGATATATACATACATTGAATTATTATGTTGTACACCGGAAACTAAGATTACAGGGAAAGAAGGTCATCGTGAGTTGGTAATTGATGAAGGGTGGTGATGATTAATATAGCAAGTTCCATACACCATTCTCTTTACTTTGGAATACGCTTGAACTTACCGAAAACTAAAAATAAAAAAATAAAAGATTTACAATGTTAAAAGAAAATTTTTTAAAGAAAGAAGAGACACCAGAGCTTCCTCTCTCTGCCGCATGAGGACAGAGCGAGAAGGTGCCATCTACAAGCCAAGATGAGGACCCTCATCAGAACCCCACCACATGGGCACCGTGACCTGAGACTTTCAGCCACCAGAAGCAGGGGGAAGTAAATTCCATTGTATGGGCCACCCAGGCTATGGTGTTTTCTTGTAGAAACCTGAGAGATTAAGATAAACGTAATGCGTCCATAGGCCTTACAGGGTGGTTTAAAACAAGTCTCATTGTCACTTGGTCAGCAAACTGTCTGCAGCTGGGCCATGCATTCTCAGCAGAAGTGATCTGGCCCCCAAGGGAGCAAACATTGGATCTCTGGGTGGGGTTGAGGGGGCACAAAATATCTTCCATGTTTTATGTATGAAGCACACATATACATATAGCATATATAGAGATATACAGTACACGAGGTCTGTCCCAAAAGTATTGGCCGTACAAACTGTTTTAATTATACTGACATTGGCTTGATACCTTCTGGACAGGCCTCGTGCCTATGTTCCTAAAATTTCATGGGGGAATTTGATGCGGAAGCAAATATCTAAAACGAGTCCTTAGAGAGTCAATAGTGAAAAGTCGGTAGTGAAATAATGAATTAAGTCCAGTCAGGGCCTCGCATGGGGTGACTCCAAGGTCGATGACAAGTTTTCCTTTTCCAGCAGAAACCTGGAATTCTAAATCCCCAAATGCTATCCCTCCATCATCACCTACCAGGAGCCTCCAAGAGAGACAGAGCAACACCCCATCTTGGAGAAGGAGGCTCATTGTTAGTCATCCCCGTTCAGCTGCATCAGAAAAAGCCTCCCGCCCTACCACCAAAGGCTTCAGTAAAAGAGAATTTCATTTTTCTCTCAGATAAATGGATCCCAGCAGTAAGCAGCCCAAGCCTGGTGAGGCAGCTCCGTGATGCCCAGGGGCGCTGGTTCCTTCCTCACGGTCTAAAAGCATTTGCTAGAGCTCAGCCACCTGTGTGAAGTTCATGCCGCTCTGAGGGGGAGGCACACTCCTTCCCTTTGCAGACATGTCCAAGAATTGGTGCCTATCACTTCCACTGACTCCATTGCCGAACTCACTCGCTCACTCACCCACTTACCCACTCGCCCACCCACCCACTCACCCACTCACTCACCCACCCACTCAGCCACTTACCCACTCACCCACTCACCCACTCACCCACTTACCCACTCACTCACTCACTCACTCACTCACTCACTCACGGGGCCCTGCCTGGCTGCACGGGAGGTTGGAAAGGAAAATCTTTAGTCAGGGCAGCTGTGAGCCCCACTCACAGTTGGGAGAATCGTACTGAGAAAGAAGGTGGGAACTGCAGCGGAGGGACAGCCAGCAGTCCCAGCCACAGGCCACAGTGCACGTACCCCATGTGTGCCCTGTCCCAGGCTAGCTGCCCTTTTGGTACAGAATCAATAAGATTCTTCTGGCCTGGGAAAGCAGGTCTTCATGGACACCTGTCTGAGTCCTCCCCCTGGTTCTACTGGGTTTCCTAGGGTGGCAGGGAGAAGGGATGCGGAGGACATGATTTCAAATGAGGGACACTCAGGTACCATCTCATTTCAAATGCTGGAGAGAGAGAGAGAGAGAGAGAGAGAGAGAGAAAGAGACTCCTTTCGTAGGTTGATCTATATTTCCCAGCTAGCACTCTGTCACCCAGTAATGTGGAATGATTAACATTCTAGACCTGACTCCCCCTCCACACCCACCATTTTTTCTAGCCAGGAGGTTGGGAGGATGCAGAGGCGCTGTGATCTCCCTTTACCTCCACAGGCCACCTTCCTCCAGAGCCTTGCGAGGCAGGAGGGAGAAGGGGGAAGAAGGTGGCCTGTCTCCAGGGAGCATGTCCGTGCTGCAGGCCTGGAGAGCAGACCCACAGAGAGCTCTGCTAAAGGAGAGGTTACCAAAGGGACTGTTTAGGTGCAGTGTGCCGAGCGCTGTGGTCCATGCGAGGTGGTGGCGGGAGAGGAAGCCTCCCTAAAAACCGAGACCTAATGTTGGGGTGCCAGAATGGGAACGAGGCATTAAGGGGTGAGTGTGGGAAAGCATTCAGGGGGATGCTAGGTTGTTTGTTTGAAGGGTCATGCTGGAGAAAGACGTACTTGAGAGCAAGTAGTGGCAGATAAGATTCCAGTCACTTGGTTAGTCCCTTGTGAAGCTAACAGATGTTGATCAGCAAGAAAGAGAGTCTGGGCTTTGAGGTGATGGATCAGAGCCAAGTCTGGGGAGGCTTTGGGGACAAACTCCACGAATCCTGGGAAAGAACAAATTTGAGAGCTATAGAGCACAGGGTGGCCAGGGGCCTGCCTGCGGAATCCACTCCCAAGTGCTGTTGAGATGGAATGGTATTCCCTCCAAAATTCATGTTCACTCAGAACTGCGGAATGTAACTTCATTGGAACGTAAGTAGTTCAGTTAACGTGAGGCTGTACTGGATTAGGGTGGGCACTAAATCCAGTATGATTGGTGTCTTTGTGAGAAGAGGAAAGGTATTCAGGACACACAAGGAAGAAGACCATGGATGGAGGTCACAGAGACTGAAGGAAATGCCTACAAATCAAGGAATGCCAGGGACTGCCAGCACCAGCAGAAGCTAAGAGGTAAGGAAGGTCCTCCCCTAGAACCCCCAGAGCGAGCACGGCCCTGCCTACACCTTGATTCTGGACTTCTGGTCCCCAGACTATGAGAGGATACATGTCTAAGCCAGCCTGTGCTACTTTCAGGCCACCCAGGACATGAAAGCACCACATATCGGGGAGAAAGACAGAGGCCTCCACCAGGGTCTCAGGTCCTCCACGCAGGGATGGCACATAGGAGGGACCAGAAAGAGAGACAACTTGACAGACCAAAGAAGGAGGATGAGGGAAAGAAGAAAGAGCCACACTTGGCAGGATGCACCAGCAGCTTCAGAGAGACCCCTGGCTGGAGGGCTCCAGGAACTCAAAACCCAAAGGAACCCCGTTGGCGCTCACTCATTGCCATGGTGAATCCATTCTCTGCCTCCCATCGAGCCTGCCATGCTGAACTGAAAATACTTCCATAAATGTTCGGCAGAGGAAAGCAGAAATGCCCCTAGTCATTCTTATTTATCACCCTTATTCTGGAAACAAAATTAATTTGTGCAATGAATCAGAGTGAATCTGCTATCAAGAGGAGAAAGCCCGTGAGCCTGGAAGGTGACGTTAGCAGACTCCCGGGCTGCCATCTGTCAGCTCAGCTGCCAGGACTGAGGGTCCTGGGGACTCAAAACTCCAGCTCTCATGGTCTGGAGTCAGGGACAGCTGTACCTTGGGAGCCTCACCTGCAAAAGCAGGGGGTTGAATTGCCTAAGCTAAGATCCGTCCCAGCTCAAAAATTCCGACTGAGGGGCTGGGCCTCAGTGGCCCGTAGCTAAGAAAGATCTTGCAACCGTCTTGGGTCTTTAGTCTTGAGCGGAGTCCCTGGGGCTCTGCTTCTTACCTGATGGTCCAGGAGGGGAGAAAGGACACAGAGAAAATAAATCACAGAGGGAGGTCAGGGTTTCCTCTAAAGAGCTCCTCATGAGGCCCAAATACCTCATTCTCCTTTTTGCCTCATGTTTTATTTTTCTCAAAAGAGTGTTTGTGATAGTAGTCACTGATGTTTATAGTACTTATTCTGAGTCAGGCATTATTCTTAGACTTTTGATATTTTGTTACCCCTCACCTGATATCTATCAGCTGGGTACTACCATCTCCCCATTTTATAGCCCAGGACATTAGGATACGATGAGGTTAGTAGTTGGCCCTAAAAGCTCTTAAGCCACTGTGCTTTCCTGTCTTCCTGAAAATGACTAGAAGAAAGGGGCTTCACTCAACACCAAGAATTGGTTAACTAGGTCTCTATCTCTGCTTCTATGGTCTCTACCTGGCCCATCATGGTACATGGGACATGAAAGAACCATGTCCCAAAAGGCACGCCTGAGTCATTCAGTTGAAAAGTCACATTTGTGGGCACCACCCATTCAAAGTCGCACGGGTTATGAGTACAAATGGTAAAATTGCCACTTCTTCCTCTCCATGCAGCCATTATCATCTTCTCATTCCTGGTCTAAGAGTCGTTTCACTGAGCCATGGCAGCTCCTCAGAATGTCTCATCAAAGGGTGGTGCAGTCACTGTCACACGGGCTGAGAACTGAGTGGGGTGATGCAAGGGACTTGATGTCTCCAAGCCCCGCTCAGCAGAACTGATCCAAGGCAGCCAAATGAGGCAGGTTGGGCTCCACTGCAGCTGTGTGGGGTGCCACACAGCCTCCCCTGTGTCACTCTGACTTCCCAGCTCCAGAGGGGTCTTCCCAGTCCTTGTCAAACACAGAGGGTAGAGGGAACTTGCATTGCAGGCCCTCCCCTTCCTTTTCTATCCCAGGGGCCTGTTCCTGGGTCGCTGCTGCTGCTGCTGCCTAATCGCTCTGTCCAACCTGACACCCTGGCAGCCTCAGCTATGTCTCCTATTAAAAATGACCCCTGGTGCACTTGAACACTGCGTAGCCTCCCTAGACCACCTGACCCATGGCCCCTATTCCCATCAACCCTTGTCCAGACCAATTGGGTTAAGGCTGAAGTGTTGGCATTTTTCAAAGAGTTGAGACCATCCTTTGCTCCTGAGGGCTGGTGGGTAATCACAGATTTCTGGTTAGAAGGAAACCTCTTGGAGCTCTTGTTAAAATAAGTACCCTTCCAGATTTCCTGGGGGACTGTAGATTCTGCAGGTCTGGGTTGTGGGGGCAACTAGTTGAATGCATTCCCAGGTGACGTGGTGTGAGCACAGTTTGGTTCATCACTCTGGACCTCTTGGGTTGGCAGGTTCAGTTGGCTTCTTTGCGCCCAAGGTCATACCCAGGCCTTTTGGCACTTATCCTTATTGAGGGAAAGTATTATTCTTTTCAATAGTCTTTGGATTATCTTCCCTTCTCTTCCCTTTATTCCTGGCAAACTATATATAGACATATGACTCAACATTGACTCACACTGTCCTTCCATCCCACCTCTTCATTCCTAAACTAATTGGGGCTCTTCTTATCTCCTCAACCTACCAGGGGTAGGGAGGAGAAAAAAGGGTAGGATTTCTTACTGGTTCTTCTGCTCCTCAATTTTATATACACACAACAAAACGTCTGTCCAACTCTTTTTTTTTTTTTTTTTTCACTTACATTACCTAAGCATAAAACTCAGCTTTTTATCCAAGCTTAATACACATTAATCTAAAAAGCATCTTTCTACAAACTGAATGGGAATCTGCCAGGAAGGGTCATATTTACTCCTCAAAGTAACTACGATGTGACGAAAATTCCAGGATTAAATGTTTCCAACTTCTCCTCCAAGATTTCTGGGAAGAAGGGCAGGGCCACTCCTTCACTACTGTGGAGTCCAGTCCAGGATCCTATCAAGGGCCTTAGTTTGCTTCTGGGCCTTCTGTCTCTCTCACTCGCATTCTTGCCCTTCCTTTCTAAGCCAGAGCAGCTGCTGTTGCTCTGGTTCCAAGTTTTTGGTTGTGTTGGCAAATATTTAAGACTCAAATGGAATAGGCTCAAGGCTCAGTGGCTTGCTACCTACGATGCATCCTTCTCTCCAGCATAAAGCATTCAGAGAGGAGATGCCATGGCCTGTACAGTTCTTGAACACATTCCGTGTTTCTCCATCACCCAATGCTGCCTCAAATTCAGAGACTTGTTCTTTCTCTTTGGGGATGAAACCTACTCATTTGTATTCCAGTCAAACCTCTGTGCACCAGCTCCACTGTCCTTTCAACTATTGTGCCCTGACCTGGTCCTTCCAAAGGGTCCCCTGGCACCTCCAATTCCCCACATGCACCAGAGGAACCAACCAGCTTCTCCCAGAAACTATTCCCCTTCCTGGCCTACTTGTTTCCTCATGAGATTTTTTCTCAAGTCCTCCTTTCTAAACACATCTCCTGCGCTCATTCCCAATAACACAAACGAACTGGGATACTTTAGTGTGCCCTCTTTATACAATTCTCAAGGTACAAAAAAGGCCACACACACTGAACACCAATTCAATAAGTATTGAATTAGAAGGAATACACTTAAAGCTTTAAGTTGTTTGAACATGTGAAAAAGGCAAGGGATTATACTCTTCATTTTCACCACAATTATCAGGTTACAGAAAAGGCTTCAACACTGACAATGCACGGTCTTTGTATACCACTCTCAAAGTTAATTCTTCTCCCAACAGTATTTTAGAAAATGTTCTGCAGTCAAAAGGTCTGAATCTGAGCCACCAACCCTGCCCCTTTACCTCTTACTACCTTACTAAACTTGAACACAAGGTATAATCTCTCTGAATCTAATCATGATGATATAAATCAAGTGTATTTAAGATTCTAAACATTATACCCTGTGTATGAAAGTACATTTTAAATCCATGGTCTCCTCTAAGACTCTGCCTTCCATGAAGTCACCTGGGAGTGGTGATACTTTTTTGCTGTGGCCCTACTGTGCATGATCTGACCTCCCAGCAGGCACCATTTAACCTGTATTGATTTCTTATTAATTTCTATAGTCTAGCATAGTGCAGTTGTTCAAGAATGATTTACTTTTTTAAAAAAGAATGAACTTTTAGCCAATGTGGTCGTTAGGATCATATTTACATCTCTATCTTCAATGAAAAATTCTTCATTTGAATGGTGATCTCCTTTTCTTTCTTTCTTTCTTTTTTAAATTTATTATTTTCAGAGAGAGGGAAGGGAGAGAGACAGGGAGGGAGAGAGACATGGTAATGTATGGTTGCCTTTCACCTGCCTCTAGTTCTGGACCTGGCTAGGGACCTGGCTTGCAACCTGGTTACGTGCCCTGGCTGGGAATAGAACCATCGACCTTTGGGTTCACTGGCCAGTGCTTTATCCACTGTGCCACCAGCCAGGGCTGATCTCCTTTCCTAATTGTGTTCTGAACTCTGATCAAAATGAATGTGCTTAATTTTGTAAGGATACTCCAAAAATATTCTTACATGTTTGTTCAGACATTTTCTTTCATCAACAACAAAAGTGTATATCAACAACAAAAGCATGTAAGTACATGTGTGTGTATGGCAGAATTATTCTGAGAAAAACAGGATAGGGAAGTGAGTCAGGCTAAGAAATAAGGATCCCTTATTCCCGAACTAACAAAGAGCAGATATCTAATTAGTTTGCCAAGAAGTTATTCATGGTTGAAAATGAACCTGAAATTTGATCTCTCGTTGTAACACATGGGTAAGATGAAGTACGGGGTTTTACCTTTTCCTTTAAGCACCACGGCTGGTCTGACCCTCCTGGTTCCAAGAAGTCCCCTAATTCCAACCCAGACCCAGCACCTCTCACTTGTTGACATTTAGTGTTTAAGGTCCGCCTCCATCCATAAAACTAACCTGTCACTGACAAAATAAGTCACCCAGGGCTTTGGGGCAGGGGGGAAATCAACTGAGAAGAAGCCGAATGAGCAGCATACAGGGCGCACAACACGGCCTACCATTCGCAAAGCCTTCGCCATCCCCAGGATGCCCACTGGAAATCGGGATGCTCAGTCCTTTGGCTCCTTCCAGCTCCTCGGAGCCAAAAGCTTCACTCACAGCTACTCACACGAGTTGCCTGCTGACCTTTTATGGGTTGCAACCCGCGTGCCTGACAAACTGATTTGTTCCAGCTGCAGCTATATTTTCTACCTTCCCTGTTACTTAATTGATCCTGGCTGTGCCTGGTCCTGCAAAGAAGCCTTCCCGGACCTTGTAACATATGCTATATATCCTGTAGGTACTCCTGTGTTCTGACAAGGAACATAAAAATCAAAGATGGCAGGAGGCGGGGGAGGGGAAGGCAAACAGAGAAGTATGAATGCAAATGGCTTGGCCTGCCTCCTCCGGTCCCTCCCTGACTGGGCACCGCTCCATGGGCCAAACTGACTTTCTTCCTACAGATAGAATACCTCTTGAGACTCAAACCTCTCTACAAACTTGAAAAACTGTAATCACCTACAGGCCTTTAGTGGAAAAAAAAAAAAAAAAAAAAAAAACCCAGAACCACAAATAGTTTTCTTCATTTTTTTTCTGTTCTTTCCACCATATGTAATAAGTTTCCACTAAGTACTTGGTATTGTGCAAATTACAGTTTGCGCTCTGCTGTAGCTCAGTCATATAATACAGGGGACAACAGCATGAAAACAAATAGCGTTAGCTAGAATAGGGTGGGACAGGCCTTAACCAACATCAGCGGTTTTTAATGTATAGCAAGGGGACAGTGGCTTTTTCCAAGACCATTTCAGAGTGCCTGTATGATCCAAACACTTTTAATTTAAAAATTAACATGTTATTTGTTTTTTTCATCCTCATTTTCTTATGTGTCCGGTGGACTTTTTCAGAACTGACATGACATGTAAAGTCACAAAAACAGAATGCAGAAGTAGAGAGGACAATCCAGCTGACATTAAAGACATTTGCAAATATGTAGCATCACTTCTTTATATCACTTGTCTATAGGTTGCTTCCACATCTTAGTTATTGTAAATAATGCTGTAATGACCATAGGGATGTATCTATACTTCCAAACAAGTGTTTTGAATTTTGGGGTGTAAATACCCAGAAAGAGCATTGCTAGGTCCTATGGTAATTTCATTTTTAATTTTTGGAGGAATTTCCATACTGTTTTTTACAGTGGCTGCACCAATCTGCATTCCTGCCAACTTATCAATACAAAATGTAAAATAATGCTACTTTCTTCACTATTGTTTTGGTTTGGAAAATATAGTTATTTTCATTAAAATACACTAGTTATTGTGTGATTGTTTACTATGGTTTAAAGTAAATTAGTAAGTAAACATGTAACTAAATCTTAGACTCAATTTCTAATATAGTAAGTATTAATAAATAGCGCACATAAACAGAAGTTTTTCAGGAACCTCAATAATTTTGAAATAGTGTAAGAATGTTAAGAAATTACAAAAATAACACTGCAATGCCCTATGTCTTCTTTACCCAACTTCCTTTAATGATAATATCCTTCCTTTCTTCCTTCCTTCCTTTTCCTCCCTCCCTCACTTCCTTTCTTCCTTCCTTTTTCCCTCCCTTTCTACCTTCCTTCCTCCTTTCCTTCCTTCCTTCCTGTCTTTCTTTCTTTTCCTAAACACCATGTATCACAGGCAACATCTTTTTCACCTCCCATTCTAATGCTATCTTCAGAAAAAGAATCCTATATGCTAAACAGTATAACCTTAATTTTTAAAATACTATTAAATAGATCGGCACTACAAAAACACCTTTCTATATGAACCATTTGTGTGAAGAACTTCTTTAACAAGATAACACAAGCCAGCTTGTATAGTCTCCTAAGGAAGAGAGTAGCTTTATTATAGAGTGTCTTCTAAGGGATTATACCCATGAAACATGACCCTAAAAAGAACACAGGGGGAGAAATGTGAGTTCTATTTTACCTGTTCTAGTTTAAGGGCTACTTGAGTTTTAAACTTCTGGACATTTTTATATTCCTCAGATTCATGTTTTGCCATGGAACCCAATTCTTCCTCCAATGCCCCAACTGAAAAATCATTATCAGGACTATTATGGCAAAAGGAACAATCCCCACATCGTAACGATTCATGCCAAGACAATTCATGTTAAACAAATCAGAGAGTGAAGACCAGATACTTCCACAGCCATTTCCTACGTCTTCATTCATTAAAGTCCATACTTGGAGACTGTGAATTTCCAGGTACTCTATGAAGCAACATTCACTAGGCAGACTCCTACTGAGCAATCCTCCTTAAAGTTCGAAATTTAAAAATACATACCCAAGTCAAGGACTCAGGGTTGTGTCCAGAACATCACAGGACACCCAACAAATGTGAGCCCTTCTTGTCATTATTCCCTCCCACCCCGAAACTTCCAACAGCCATCTCTAACAGTTGTGTCTTCTACCTAACTGAACTCATTTCAAGTCTCATACATTTCTTTGCTCATTGCTATGCTCACTCACTCAGTCAGCCACCCTCCCAGTTTGTTTCCTCTCTGCACTCAGCTTCAGGGATTCCCACATCAAATGCCAGCCATCCTGAGCCACGTTGGTCCTCAGCAGGCCCTCAAGTTTCAGTCTTTGTAACATGTATCAAAATATAATTTTGATAACCTCTGAGTCAGATAAATTGAGATCATTGATTTGATGAAGTTGGGAAGGTATCAATGGCGCACATGGGCACAGCTTGGTCTAATGGGGGAAGTGTGAAATGCCTTTTCAGATTAGTGCTCCGTCAAGTGTCTGAGCTTGCACTATGTTTTGTTTCAGTGACATCTCTAGGGCTTGGTAAACACTGTCACCACAGGTCATAAGCCCCCCCCCCAACCTCTCTCACCCAGGAAACTCAGGCTCATCTCAGCTAAGACCCAGCTACCTCCAGGAATCGCCCTTCTTTACTTCTTTGGAAAAAAATTGAACGTAAGCACAGAGAAAGAATATGGTAATAAACCCCCACATACCCACCAACCGTTTTCGATAATATCATCTTATGTTCGATGTTGTGTGCTCTGTGGGCCAAGAGCAGGAGGCAAACGGAGAAGAAGCCCCATCCCCAGAAGGAACTTGACCTGAAGGGCCCCTTGATGGATTTTAAACAGGGAAATAAAAGGATCCAATTTGCTTTCCACTCTGATCTTCTTTTTTTTTTTTCTTTTTTTTCTTTCTTTTGATTTTATTGTTGTTGTATTACATCCATCCCTTTTTTTCTCCCCTCTGTCCCCCTCCCCACCCACCTTTTCCCCCCAAAGTCAATCCCACCTGTTGTCCATGTCCATGGTTCCTTTATACTAGGTTCTTGTCTAAGCTGCTCCCCTTCTTTGCCTCTGCCTCCCCCCTCCCCCCTACCCCTTTCCTCCTGACCACTGCA